>JAKTVF010000036.1:0-69482 GCA_030557055.1 Candida tetrigidarum
ATCAGGCTGATGTGGTTGTGCTGGTGGTTCATATGCCAATGAAATTTTTCTGTTTTTTTTTTTTTTTTTGTTTGTTTTTTTTTTTTTTTTCCCTTTAACCAATCCCCTAAATCGGAGTGCTAAAACTATAGCCTTTCTCCTACACCGCGAGGTTTAACCGCAAAATCTTGAAGAAACGAATATTAATTTATTAAATAGCAATAATGTAACAAAAACAAATATATATATCTAAAACAAGCTCCTATTCACTATTTAGCGGCGCACGAGTTCTAGCTTTCATTCTTTCGATCCTAGCTTTCAATTGCATGGTAACTTCAGCAGCACGTTTCCAGTCAGCTCCATTGTCAACATCCATGGACTCTCTACTATTAGTAGGAACAACGGATGGACTGCTGTAACTCATACTAGACCTGAAGCTATTGGCATTGACAACTGTACTGACGTTACTATGGGTGTTGCTACTTCCGATCCCAGGTGCATACCCGTTACCATGTGCATTCCCGTTTCCGTTTCCGCTTACATTTCCATTTCCAAAACCTTGATTCTCCTCACCACCAATGGATAATCGCTTGACACCAGTACTTATATCACTAGGAATAAACTTAGATGCAGCTGTACTTGGTTTGTAGAAACTGCTTCTTGATTGACTACTACTCATATTATCTCTTTCAAATGCAAGATTGGATTGGTGTAATTTACTAATTTCTTTTTCTTGTTCCAAATCTTTGATTCTATAGTTGGCTTTTTCAAGTTCCAGCTTCAACACATTGATACGTGTATCCTTGTGATTTTCCATAATCAACGCATTTCTCTTCTCGTTATCTAATTCGCGTTTCAAAGAGTCGATCTTATCTTGGTAGAGTTTGTTAGCTTCCTCTAATGAGTGTATCGATTTCAAGTTCAACTCGTGTTGGTGTTGCATGTTCTTTTTATCTTCTTGCAAGCCAGCAATTTGTTGCTTCAAAAGTGTGACCTCTTCAAACGATGCAGTTGATTGTGGAGGTTGTGAAATATTAACGTGTTGTGATTCAGAAGTACTTGGTGGACGCAAATTCGGTTTGGTTAATGATCTTGAAGTCATTCCCCTACCGGTTTTAACATCGTCACGCTTAACTGGAGACGATGCAGAACGTTTCGAAGGTAAGGTAGTGGATGCAGCTGCATTTGGTGCTCTTTGTTGTGATTTTATACCAGGTCTAGAAGCAGTAGAAGAAGAAGAAGTTGCTGTCGATGTCGATGTTGATGTGGATGATGTACCAGCTCTACCTCCCCCGCCTCCACCTCTACTACCCATAGTTGTCTTCACCACTGCCTTATTTTCGTAATAATCATTAATTTTGGACTTTCTATTCTCGTCAACTTTTTCAAGAAACGAATTCAACTCTCTTGGACCAGTGATTTTCATCAACGTACCGATCATCTCAGTTGCAGCCTGTCTGATTGGCTCCTGAGATTCACTCAATAGTTTCACACCACTTTCCATTATGAGATCTATTTCAGCTGTCTTGGGTGGCACTTTTGCGTTGGACAAACATCTTTTCACAAAATTAGCAGCCGCTATTTTGTTCTGAGGTGTTTTCAATTTCATACCATTCATTGCCTCTTCCAATACCCCGCCATGAAATCCAGATATATTAAAAATCGTATCCAAAACATTATCCAAAGCCGATGCAACTGATGGTTTCTTCTCTTTGAGTCTTTCCACTACTGGTGCCAAGACGACAGATTGGTATTTGGCAAAGTCGTGACCCAAACCTTTGGCAATAAACTCAATACAATTAGCTGCCAATTGAACCACCTGAATATTAGCATCTTTCATGCATTTTGCAAATACTCTCAACACGGGTAAGTAATCATCGTGGGTAACCAACTTAGGTGATTTTTCCAAAACAGGCACCACTTCTTCCAATACAGCTTTTCTATCTTTCCAAAGACTGGAGGAAATTCTTGTATCAAAATCAGAGGGGAACTTACTCAATACCTCTACTGGATCAACAAACTCCAATGGATCAAAATCTGGCGTTTCCCCATTGTCGACATTGCCACTAACATCCGTCATCTCTACGTCATCACCACTTGTAGATCCAGCGGCGGCAGCAGCAGCAGCAGCAGCTTCTAGTTCTTTTTGTCGTTCAATCTCCTCTTTCTGTTTTCTGGTTAATCTCTTCTGTGCAGCCGCTTTACCTTTCTCTTTTTCAAAGGCAGCGGTTAAATCCTTCTGTTGGACGGGTTTTAAATCAGGGAATAATACGTTGGTTAAGGCGTCACCCATCCATTTATATAATTCGATAGCTAACTTCGTGGTCTCGTTTCTGACATTCTTATCGGCGTGAGCAAACAATTTAGCCAAGCAAGGGATAATGGGTTTCGGAGATATTATTTTACAACCAAAGTTTTCAAAGATAGCCACCAATCCAGAAACACATCCGGTCACTAATTTAGGAAGTCTATTCGTCAAATAAGGTAATATATCCTCAACAATTGGATTAGGATCATTTGAAATCTCTAACATTAACAAAAGGGATTCTGTACTCCACTCTTTGGTGTTCTTCCTTGTCGATAACAAACCTTTCTCACAAATTGATCCCACTATACCTAAACTCTTTAATTTATTAACGTTTGAAACAGTTCCTCCATAGATTAAAAACTTAACAAACGCATTGTACCCAGCTTCTTGGGCAACAACGTTGGAGTCTAAAATTATCTTCTTGATGTTGTCTAACTGAAGACTTGTGAACACGGAATCATTTTCGTTACGTGATTTCTCAAACTTTGCGGCTAATTCACCATAAGCCTGTAATCTGACTTTCCAAACTTTATGGACCAATCTCTCATCTAATGATAAATTGGAATAATCTTCTTCTTTGTCATCCATGATCGGGCGGGTATGTGTGTACTTTATCTAGCTCGGTAGTGTTGTAAAAAAAAAAAAAAAAATTCTTTCTGTTATTTTAATTTATTTATTTATTTTTTTTTATTATTATTATTATTTTGTATTGGTTTGTTTTGATTTCCAGACGCCAAAAATTTTTGGTTTTTTTTTTTTCTATTTCTATTTTATGGTCTCCAATTTTCAAAGTACGGGTCCAAGTTTGTGTGAAACATTGCTACGACAAATTCTCGCCTGAAGCTACTACTGCCACTACCACCACTACTAACAAATGTAATTACTTTTTTTATTTTTACTTTAATAGAATATATATATATATATGAAATAATACTAAAGAAACACTTCATCAATCAGCATCAGAATGCAACACCTACCATACACACACGCACTCATCTCTTTTCATTTCTCTTCACCTATTGTTGTTTATATGGTAAACCATATTTGGAATATATTTCATCCAAAGGTTGCAATTTAAAGCCCCAGTCAGCTTCACCTTCTCTGTCAACGTAGTATTTCTTCAAATCAACCTGGTGATATGGATGGTAAGAAGTGTTAAACCATGGAATCACAAACATCAACAAGTGACTGTATTGACTGTTTCTGTTAGAAATATCTTTGTTTCTATCGTCCAACTTACTCAAATTTTCGTTATATGGCAATTGTCCTAAACTCAACTTCTTTTTAATTTCGTATCTATCCATCTTGACTTCTCTTTCGTTTTCTCTCCATCCAAGGAATCTTTGACTTGATCTAACGTAATTCAAGCAGAATCCACCCACAAAACCAAGTAAAGTGGCTGTTCTGACGGTGGTTCCGGAGATCATGCTTGGTTTCATTCCTTTACCAGTAGATGGTTCTAATTTTTCCCATAGTTTCATACCAATTGGGAATGAAGCGGTGATTAAACCCCAGTTGATGTAATCTGATGGTCGGAAGTATGATATGACTCTTGTGAAATATGGATCCCCATCAATTAATTCGTATTCACTGTGCACTGGTGGTGCTCTGATTGGTTGGTTGGATGCGGAGTATGACATGGTCTATTAATATGTGTTTGGTCTCCTTTCGTGTGTAGGTAACTAACCCTGTATAGATGGAATTAAGTTTTTCATAATTTTTTTTGCTCAACATTTGATTGGCAACGAAGAAACAGCAGGGAAAAAAAAAAAAAAACCAAAAAAAAAAATGCGGTCGTGCGTAACATGACAATATTCAATTGTATTGGTGTGAGATGTATTACAAGCAGCATAAACCATGTTTAAAGATTGGTAGGGTGTAGTATCACTGGAGGTAGAGTCCACCCTTAGAGGATGCCTTACCTAGGCAAATCGGTTGATTATCTGACTTACATCAAGAGGTATAGTGACCCCAATATCGGTCCTCATTTCCCTATTTTGGTTAGTTAAATATGTCCTTACTAGATCTACCTAGCCTCTGGAATCGCTGGGCACTCTACATCACTTCTGTTGTTCATCATTCTTGTAAACTTCTGCAATGCATATTTTGCACCTATTTGTACGTATATCGGTCATAAAAATCGCTTTGACTAGTCTTTCCTCACTCACACACAAACAAAAAAAGCAACAAAAAAAAAAAGCAAGCCGATAAATACCGTAGATATCAAAAAAGAGAATTTCCCACCTGTTTCGAAATCGCCACAATCTACGGTGATCATCTTCCACATACACACCATGCCAATACAATTACAGCATGAAGAGGGTGATGAATTATACCCGCAGCATGAACTACTTAAGGAAGAAGAAGATCCAAATGTGTTTATTCGATTTATAAATAGTGTACGATGTTACAATATCCCCATAATTAATTTCATAATTTTGCTAATCTTGGGTATATTCTTAATAAAATTAACCACAAAGTATACGAATCTATACATGAAGAATTCGTTAATCACCATCATCACCACGAATTTGGTGTTGTACGGGATATCGGAAACTTTGGCACAGTCCATCTTGTGTTATAGAAGTGACCAACCAATGATTAATTACAAGTTGCATGAATCGGATCATAGGAATTCTGGGATCGCTTTAAATAGTGGGATTGATGATTTGGAAGATGTTCAACCTGAAGAAGAGGATGTTGATGTAGTGATCCCTTTGAGTTTTTTCAAGTTTAATAGATTAGCTGGGTTCATGTGCTGGGGTTTCATCATGGGATTTTTCCAATGTTGGTGGTATAAATTCTTACAGATCTATTCCCAGGATCCTAAATTCATCGAAGTTTTAAGAAAAGTTATGACTGATCAATTCTTGTATTCTCCAGTTTCATTATTTTGTTTCTTCACTTACGGTACTGTGGTATTAGAAGACAAAACATGGGAAGATGCAAAGCTAAAACTAAAGAAGATTTATGTACCAACCCTACTTATTAATTACTCGGTTTGGTTTCCGGTTCAATTCTTCAATTTTTTGGTAATACCACGAAACTATCAGGTCCCATTTAGTTCATCCGTAAGTGTGTTGTGGAATTGTTATTTATCAATGAGAAACTCAACAAATTAAAATATACTCAAATATACATTCCTAAATTCGAAAATGCCCCGTTGAACTTTCTAACCTTGTTACTGATCGCATTCAAATACTCTTGTTGGTTAGCTACGGCAAATAATTCAACTAATAGATAGCTGGCATCAACAATGGAATCGTTGTCGGATTTCTCAAAACCTGGTTGACCTTCTGAGTTTAATACTAAACAAACAACGTTGTTGTCAGAACTCAAAGTCAATTGAGACACCATTGATCCCGCAATACCAGTTATCGCATGTGGGGGTTTCAAATCAGGAACCTGGTCCAACAAACAACCCTTTCCTTGTTTGATCCCACCTGAAGTCAACTTGTTTATGGACTGGTTATTATTCAATCCACAAGGTGCTAAAATTATCCATTCGCGTGTATCTCGAAACACTTTAATTATCTCTCTAGCCAAAAAGTTGTAAGTTATCGAGTTGAAAAAATGAGGAATGGTGATCGACAACACACTGCTGTCACTATTTGCAACTATAGGTATATCCAATTTCGGGTATTTATTCTTCAAATTCTGGTTCTTCAAAGCCACATATAACTGTTCGTCTTCATCATATTCCAACTCATTGGTTTTATCAATAGATTCATATAGTTCTGGATAATCGATATTAACTAACCCAATTGATTCAAATTTCAATTGATCTTGTAAGATACTTATAGTCGATGGTAATATGACTATCTTTGTTGGTGTTGCACTAGGTTGTTTGGTTAGCTTAACTGTTATGGTAGGTTTGAAGTTTGGTTGATTTTCATCCTCATCTTCCAAAGTATGACGTGGGTTTCTTGTTTCTGTAATTGGTTTAATCTATAATGGTTGTGTTGTTAGTAATACTATAACGTTTATCCATAGTCAATTGAATGGGTCATACATACTAACATGGTATATGTTTTGATAGTTGCCACTAACTTTTATGGAAAAGTGTTTCGGAATTTCTTTTACGAGGGTGTTATTTTTTTTTCTATTTTACATGGATCAAAAATAAACACGTGTGTATGATCACGTGTCTCACATGGACTTTAAATTGAAGAACCCTCAATTGGATATATGATATATGTGAAGGAGTTATGATCACTACCCGTGTAGTTCAATCCTGATAATATTGGTTCAACCTCGTCATGGGTTTACCCCATCGTATATTATGAATTGGAATATCCATGGATAAAATCGTCCCACTGAAAACGCTTCCCAAAAAAAAAAAAAAAAAAAAAAAAAAAATTCAAAATACGAACTAACTCTATCTCTGTGAAAGTTATAGCAACAACAACAGAAAGAAGAAGGCAGATGATGTTATCACGATCATTTAAACTCACCAATAAAAGGGTTATAAACCCTGTGTTATTTAGATCTTATCACTCCGCTGATCACATAGGTTCTAATACTATTTTGGACCAATCTACTATAGACTCAAAGGTCTTTAACGCTGCACTCAAATACATCCCCGAGTATGGGTTCGATAAAAAATGTTTAACCAAAGCCATTCAGGAGTTAAAGTACCCAGATTCATTAAATTCTGTGGTGTCATTTAACGAGAAAAGTCCTGAATTACAGTTGATGTTGTACTGGTTGAAATTACAAAGATCAAAATTGGAGACATATGCTAACGAAAATATTGAAGAGTTATCAGCAACAAACAATGAGTACGAGTTGTTGAGACACTTGATGAAAGTGAGATTAATGTATAATGAACCAATATTGAAAAAATTACCTGAAGGGTTGGCACAGTTGGTAGTTCCTTATAATTTAAGTTCTGGATTAGAGGAATTACACCAATTGAGTGACGATTTGGCCTTTTATTCAGGAGACGACAGTCATGATTTTAGTTGGTATAGCAAGAGATTGGGGATCAGTAAGATCTATGTTGCTTCTGAGTTGTACATGTTGAATGACAATTCGGTGGGGTTTGAAAGAACCAAAGAGTTTGTTGATAGTAGAGTTAAAGAGTTGGATGATTTGGGTACAGCTTATAACAATGTTGAACAATGGTTGGGTTTCAATGCCATTTCATTGGTTAACTTAATCAAGTCTCAATTAAATAGAGGATGAACTACTTTTTGATGTGTGAATGTAAATAATAATAATAATAATCTATATATACAAAACGTTTATTGTAATTGGCTACGCACAGCTATTAATTTGGCTCTGGTTTCCTCTAATTCCTTCTCTTCGTTTTCAATTTTCGACTCTACTCTCTTTATTTCTCCTTCTATGAACTCAATACGTTTATTAACGTTCAATTTGGCTTCGTTAAAGTCTTGTGGTAATAATATAGGACCAGTTAATTTGTAAATTTTGGAATCTTCATTGAGGGTATCAAACTCTTGTATAACTATTTTATTTTCCTGATACTGTGTTTCCAATTGTGACCTCGACGAAATTAAATCATTTAATTGGTTTTGATGGTTGTTAAAGTTTAACGATAAGGTCTCGAATTGCTGTTTTAAGTCCGACATTGTAGATGATTAGTTGGTTTGATTCGTTGGAAATGGGTCGAATCATCAAAGAAGTTTTTTCGTTAATTATTTTTTTTTTTTGCTCTCTTTCTCACTGCCATTGTGTGTATGTGTGAGTGAGTGTGTATCTCTGTATGTGAAACAAGAGTTTGTGTTTACTGTATTGAACTTCAAAAATTAAGAACACACATATAATGTGATTATATACAAACCCTATAAGAATGTTGAAACCAAACAGAACGCTAAAACCAAAAAATGAACAACAAATTAAGATTAGATAAAAATAAAAATAAAAATCCACCAATCATTAATTAAAACCCCCTCCTCCAAAATAAAATAAACTTAAAGAAAACAAAAAAAAACCTAAATAAACCAGAATAGTAAGACATATTGACTTCAGTTGGGAAAGATATCTTTCTCTTTTTCATTAATCACAATTTCAGTAACTCGTACTTTGTATCTTCGGTTGGTTTGATCACCGCCGTAACCTTGCATTTCTTCATACTCGTCCTCTTCTTCCTCTTCATCTTCTTCTTCTCCATCTTGCTCGTCAACCATAACTTCATCCTCATCCTCTTCATCGTCATCCTCAATCGCTACATCGTTATCATGGTCAACAATACTATTCCTTTTGGTTTCATTCAAGTTCGGTCTTTGTGGATGGTAACTGGTATGTCTTCTCAAGCACGCGTTATTGTTACCATTGTTCATGCTATTTAAGCGTCTTGTTTTCTCAATTGCCAAACTTCTCAGCTGTTGATAAGGAGTAGCAAACAAGTCTTGGTTAAATATAAAGCCCTGATACTCTTTCAAACTTATAATGTTATAAGTATTGTTGTACGACGATTCATACACTTGGAAATTCTCATTCTGAATCATGGAATTACTTAAAAACGAGTTTCTTCTAAACCACGGCGACGAACTGTTTGCCAATGATGAGTTTCTTCGTTTAATCATCGTAGGTTCTGGACGTGGCGATGGTAGTTTTGGGTTCTTAGGTGACGTGGCTGATTTACGTCGTGGTTTTGCAGTTACGTGATTGTCCACCATAATGTCTCCTTCTTTTAATTTTCTTTGTTTTAGTTCTCGTTTCCTTCTACTTTCCCGTATCAAAATAGCCTTTCCCGTATACGTATATATTATGTATCTTGTTTTATGAGATAATGTTGGGTATCAGGGTTGGTTGGGGGTTGTAATTTATGACTAAGAGAAAAAAGTGTGATTGTTATCTCAGTATTTTTTTTTTTTTGATTGATTCCCACGATAAAAAAAAGGCTAACAACCGCTAAAAGACAAACCAAAAACTAAAAGGTGTGAGTGGAGGAAATTGCTCATCAAAACTACTGTGGTTATCGGGGAAGGAGGAACGAAAAAATAAAAAAATCCACAAAATATCACATGACTGATAAAATCACGAGTGTTTTAGTCACGTTTTGGTTTTGAAAATAATATTAACAATAATCAAATTGAATTGCAGCTATATACATAATACGATATATACACATACATAAACACACATATGTATATCGCTTCCCTAAAAATAAACTAGATATTGAAATAAACAAAACCATAAATCTCCAAATGCAAAATAAATATAAATATACAAAGCAAATAATGTCAAACCAACGATGAGTTTAGTTTGCTCGTTGATCCAATCTTTCCTTCTTAAATAATCCGCCATTCTCCTTTAATCTCATCATAGCATATTGTAAACCCATCCTGGACTTTTCAATGTTTGTAGAAAAACGATTATGGCTCCATTTCTCAATTTTTGCTTTGAATCCAAACAAATTCGAACTGAACTTGACTTTGCTTTCCAAAATGGTCAGCTCCAGGCCAGAATCCTTATATTTCAAAAACTCTTCTACTCTGACAAACTTCCTATGATCTAGGTTAGACGTGTATGAATACAAGACTTTTGTAGTCGGATCGATCACTGATTTTTCAAGGATCCACGAATTCAAGTTGTCTCCCAAGAATGGTTTGATAAAGTTGGGTAATCTTCCCGTCTTCTTAATCAATCTAGTTGTGTTTAATTTTCCATTGGCGTCAACATATGATTCTATGGTATCTATTGACAATACATGTTTGGAATATGGGTTTGGGTATCTGTTGAAGTAAGCCAAACTTGTAGTTCCAAAATCAAAGTTAAATTCGTGTTTATTTTCAAAATAAAGGACCATAGTGACTAGGGTTGGTAGACGGTGGATCGTAGATGATGGATGGTTGAAAGAATAGAATAGGATAGAATAGGTGGAAATAACGAAGGCATGAAATTTTTTTTTTTTTTTTCAATACGGAGAAATGAGACTGGATTTAAGGGTGAGAGAGATGAAAGTCAGGTTATTTTTTTTTTATTATTTTTTTTTTTTCGCTCACCCAATGTCGGCAGCGGAATTTGTAATATTTGAAGGTTGTAATTATACTCCCTTCAAAGAAACAATGGAGGAAAAAGAGACACGAAATTATTGCCGAGAGTGAGACGGAGATGATGGTACGTATGTATGTAGTTAAAAGCGGGGAATGAAGTTGTGTACAATTATTAGCAAACGTTATTGTTGTTGTCATTGTAGTTGGTTGTAACTCGGTGACGGAGATAAAAAAAAATTTTTACCCCAGGAATATTGTTAAAATTGTAGGAAAATAAAACAAAATTGAAAGAGGTTGTTATTTAATATAGATATGATATTCAGTTTACATTTGAATGTTGCTAATTCAAGATAATAATAATTATGATAACAAGGTGTTTATTAAGTGCATTTATATTGCTTCAAGAAGGCGTATCGAGGGATTTTACAAACATTAATAATAGAGTAATTGTTTTGAAAACACCTCAGACTTAAACTTCCCGGAAAATTTTTGAAATTATATGGGGCTGGGTGGCCAAGCTGGCTAAGGCGTGAGACTGTTAATCTCAAGATCGTGAGTTCAATCCTCACCCTGGTCGTTCCATTATTTTTTTTCTTCCTCTCCAGTTCAGTCAGTTAGGCAGTCGATTATTCACACTCTACAATTGTTACTTTTTTTTTTGTTTGTCTAAACGTTGATAATAGTCATTCGTGTATTGATGAATACATGCCTAGTGTCTCTCTATTTCTTACCACTCTTTTTAATACCACCACCAACTAATGGACCACCTTTTTTAGCTTTATCGGCCATGGCTTTTTTAGCAGCAGCATCAGCTTTTTGCTTGGCTTTGAAAGCAACATCGTCATCATCTAAATCTTGTTGTTTCTTCTTTGGAGCCTTTAATGGCTTAGCTTTACCACCTTGACGTCCTGACATGGTTTGTTTTGTTTTTGTTCTGTAGTGATGATATCAGATCGATGTCTTGGAAAGATTTTTTTTTTCTCTCTCAGGCTCTTCTGTTTCAAGCAATGTTTCTTAGTGCGAAACTTTTCTTTGATATTGTGGGCTGAAATGCACTACCCCTATAAATCAATGTATGTGTACAAAAGGGCAACAAAAAAAAAAGCGAGAACAAGAATAATAGAGGAAAAGGAACAATTGTTCGACATTTTTCAAAGTATTACAACCACTGGTCATTTTAGCCATGGCAATATTGACAACTCCAGATAAGGAGAAAATCAAACGAGCTATTCCCAAAGCGAATAACAAAATCATTGATGCTACAGTTGCAAGATTATACATTGCATACCCCGATCCAACAAAATGGGTCTACACTGGATTGGTAGGCGCAATTGCCTTGGTAGACGATTTAGTGGGACACACATTTTTCCTCAAGCTCGTTGATATATCGGGTCATAGAGGTGTCATTTGGGACCAGGAATTATATGTCAATTTTGAATATAACCAGGATCGTAAGTTTTTCCACACTTTTGAAATCGAAGACTGTTTAGTTGGGTTATTGTTTGAAGATACCAATGATGCCAGCCATTTCTATAAGCGTGTTACAAATAGAACCAAGTATGGATCAAGTGCTACAGTTAAGAATAAGAGTGCAATTGCATTGAAAGAAAGAGCTGGATCAACACCGAGTCACCAAGCTCCAGGTCCTAGAGGTGAGTTCATGGATGTCAATACCGCCCAGAGAGCAAGACGAGCCAAAGGGGTATTGTATTATGATGATGTCCCACCACCTGAATGGAGATCCTTATATGCTGAATTAGCATCTGCTGGGATCACAGAAGATATGATTGCTGACAATAGAGAGTTTATTAAAGACTACATTGCTCAACAAGGTGGTCCCTTGGTTGGTTTAGAACCACCAATCCCAAGAAAATTCCAAAAGAAAAACGAGCCTGAGATTAGTTCTCCAGAACCAACAAGAGTTTCATCAGTTGCATCCAAGAAATCAAAACCACCTCCACCTCCACCTCCTCCTGCAGCTGCAGCCGCTGCCGCATCTACAAATACACCAACACCAACACCACCACCACCACCACAAGCATCTCCACCAAGTTATACATCTACAGAAGGTACTCCGGAACCAGCACAAGCTGCTGTACCAGCTGCAGCCCCACCTGCACAACAAGAACCACAACGAAAATTCAAGTTACCACCACTAACAGCTAAAGTACCTCCGGTTAGAAATACTTCATTGCCAAGTGCCAACGATTTGAGAGACAAGCCATTACCACAATCTCCAATGTCACCACAATCCCCAGCTCCACCACCACCACCACGACAACTCCCAAATCAACAGTTCCCACATCAACAACACCAAACTATGCATAACGTCCCACCACCATTCGCGGGTAACACAGCTCATCCAGGTCCACCAGCACCACCACCAAGAGCAGGCACAGCTTCCAGTGTAGGTAGCCATCCATCTTTACCACCAAGAAATGCACCAGGTTTACCTGTGAGAACAAATACACAATCAAGTGCAGGGTCTGGACCACCACCTCCGCCACCACCAAGAAACTCCGCAGCTGCACCACCTCCACCGCCTCCAAGAGCTAGAAGAGGCGTAGTTCCACCACCAGTTCAACAACAACCACCACAAACACAAGTCCATCCTCCAGTTCCTCCAAGAGATAATGGTGTACCTCCTCCATTACCTCAAATGTCAAGACCACCTCAACCACCTCAACCACCTCAACCACCTCAACCACCTCAACAACCACCACAACAACAGGTTCCCCCTCCACCACCACCACCATTCCCAACTCAACAACAGCAGCAAATTCCACCACCACCACCGCTTCCACCCCAACAAAATGCTTCAGCTGCTCCACCACCCCCTCCACCTCCTCCAATGCCACCACAAATGGGTTCGCCTGGCGCTGGTGCACCACCTCCTCCACCACCGCCATTACCAGATATGTCGTCCAACAACAACAACGGAGGTGGATTTTCTGAAGCCACAGGTGATGCTGGACGAGACGCTCTCTTGGCATCTATAAGAGGCGCGTCAGTTAGAAATCTTAAGAAAACAGAAACTGTTGAAAGACCAAATCCATTATTACAACCTGGCGGGAACTCAGGTTCTACTCCGGCTGCTGCTGCTACAACAACAGCAGGTGGAGCAGGAGGACCACCGGGACAACCTGCCAGTTTAGCAGATGCTTTGGCTGGTGCACTTCAAAAACGTAAAGGAAAAGTTGCTCAAAGTGATGATGAAGATGATGATGACTGGTAGTTTTTTTGTAGACTCTAATATATATACGTATACGTATTCTGTTTGTTTTGTAATTTTTTTTTTACAGCAATTAATCTTACAATGGCGTTTGCATCTTAAATCGAGAAAGCAAAATATGATATCTCAAAATTGTATGTAAGTAAAAAAAAAAAAATCTTCATCTCTGTTCACCTTACAACATTAAAACCAAACCACAATCCCAATGTCTACAAAGACAAAAGAAGATTTAAAGAATCTATTAGATTCATTCAACGAAGCCACCACATACTGGTTATCAAACATAAACCAATCATCAACATCTCGTTCATCCAAGATCACCAATCCGATCGATGAATTAACGAAATTGGTTAAATTAATCAAAGCTCATACTACAAAAGTAGGGATTATATTCAAACCTTCGAATTTGAAAAAAGATCCTAATGTTGCGTATTCAACATTGGAAAAATTATCGGAAACTTTGGTCTTGTTAACTAGTTTGATTCAACTGTTTGAAGTCAATGAAATATCCCAGATTTTTTACGATGAGATATTTCAAACTGTGAAAAATTTAATCATTTCAGTTAAGTTGTTAAGTGATGAATTGATAATTATATTCAATAGTGAAGAAGGAGATGGTGATGAGGGTGATGTTAGTGATGATGGAAGATTGATTGGTGTGGGTAAAATCTGGTCGAATTGTGATGATTTGGTGAAATTGTTAGATGAAGGTGCTGTTGGGTTGTTGAGTAATAATATTAAACTGAAGATACTGTTATTGGATGATGGGTTTGAAGAGTTTAAAGAATGGGCGGAAAATCCTCAAGATCTAGACGATGATCCATTTGGATTCAGTGATGATGAAGATGAGGAGGAAGAAGAGGAAGAGAAGGGAATAGTTAATGAAGAACCACCAGCTGATAATTCAGAGGTATCTAAATTTGCATTCAAATGGGTCAAGAAGATTGAATTGATTAGATTATTAATATCATCATTTAAAAAATCCATACCGAAAACCACACCAGGACATCTAATAGATGATATAAATTCCAGTCAAACCAAATTAATCAATTTGATTGACAAGTTCATCATGAATTTCATGCTTGATACCACCATTGATGATGAGATTTTAAAAGACACTAAAGAGATAACTTTACAAGCTAATAAATTATGTAAAATTGGTAAAACCATTCATAAATCAGATGAGAAAAAATCCAAATGGTATGATACTTGGTTAAATAAATTCATTATAGATTCGGAGTAGATACCGTGTTTAGTTATAATAAACCTAAATATTTCGCATGATGTTTAGCATGTTGTTCAACAAATGAACTGATGAAGTAATACAGATGATCATAACCATCAACCAATTGTAAATCAACATTCCCTTTATAATCACTTGCCGCCTCAACGAAATTACCTGGTTTTAATTCCCGATCATAAAAATTATCTTTTAATCCTTGATGAATTAAAATATCAGGATATTCTGGTCCATCGTAATGTTTGATTAAATTAGTTGGATCATATGCCAACCATTCTTGTTTATTCTCACCCAAATAATTACCAAAATTTTTCTCACCCCATGGTACAACACTTGGATTGGAAATAGGAGCAAAGGCACTAATTGATTTATATTGACCTTTTTGTCTGAGAAATCCCACTAATGCACCCATACCACCCATGGAATGACCTGTGATTCCCACGTTTTTGAAATCCAATTGTTCGAAATTCTTCGCTAATTCTTCAGGCAATTCTTTATGGATATACGAATACATGTTATAATTATGTTTCCATGGTTCTTGAGTAGCGTCAACGTAGAATCCAGCACCGGTTCCAAAATCCCATGAATCATCTTCACCAGCAATATTGGCTCCTCTTGGAGATGTATCGGGGAAAACAATAGCAAACCCATATTTACTGGCCCAATATTGGAAGAATGATTTATCAGTGGCATTTTCAGGTGTACAGGTTAATCCAGAAAGATACATCAAGACAGGGATCTTCTTGTTGGTTGAAGGTGGAATGAACACATTGACATTCATTGGGGTTTTGGTGGAGATTGAATTGTGGGTTAATTTGAGTAATTTACCACCACATTGGGTGATTTCTGCATTGACTTTGAATGACATTATTTCGTTCGAAATCCAATTGAATTGTCTATGAAAATTATTGGTGTTGAAAAGATAAACTTTATATATTTATAATGAAGGGGTGGGGGGTTTTTTTAATTGGTTTTTTTTTTTTTTAGTTTTTCGCCCCATGGTTAGCGATACCCAGAAGGGAAAACAAATCCGATGTTGAACTAGATAACGACCGAGAATTCTATGGAACTTCTTTCAAGGATTACAATTTCATGTTTTTGCGCATTATCGTAGAAAAGGGAGTGTTACATTGCCCTGTCATATACTGGTAGAATAATCTAGTAGTTATTACATGTAACAAACAACGTCTTGGCAACGACACAGAGTTATATAACCTACTGGTAATTATTGTGAACTACTTCGTTTTTTTTACATTACTTTCTATGCATAAATATATATGTAAAGAATAAAAAACTCTAACCCATCAAGAAGGCACTGACAATTGCCAATAATGCACCCCAAATGGACCAACTGACACTTAACAAAGAACCATTATTAACCTTCAAAGTTTCAGAACCATTGGTAACACCATCAGTAGTGAAATTAATATTAAGGTTTTCTTCAGTAGTCAAACTACCATCCCAACAATATCTTTCAAAACATTGTTTACATTGGTCGGATTGTTCCACACCATCTCTTTCTTGTTGTCTTCTAATAATGGCACAACCAACACATGCGTTCCATTCTTTATCCAAAGTACCGTTCAATCTTGATGCCACTTCAAAACCATTTTGAATGATGGAATTACGTTCACCAGTTTCATATTTCATTTGGAAAGTTGAAGTGTTTGACCAGTATGAAAATGGACGGTTGGCAGTATAGACAATCAATGGGATATCATAAACACTAGTTGTGTTTTGGGTTAATGATGACAAGTTACGAGCATCACATCCAAAGAAAGCAGGTCTCGCAGTTAAGTTGTTATTGATAAAAGTTGCTTTATCTGGAACATATGGGAAATGAGTACCATTGCTCTGATTAACGAATTGTCTTTCAAAAGTAGCAATCACAGAAGCACCATTTGGCCAGTGTTGGTCGGTGTCTGCTGAGTTATCATAAGCGAAAATAACATCAACATCACGTTGTTCTTGAAGCAATGGGTAAAGTGGGACATTTTGCAAATCTTCACCCCCATCACAAAGGAATAACGTGTCATTGGATGCAATAGATTTAGATGTACCGACGTCATTGTTTTCGAATGGATTTGGTTTGTATACAGCAATATCATTGTCAGCATTGGAAATATCAGTCAAAATGGAACTGACAAGAGATTTAAGGATACTGGACAACGATGTGGTGTTGATTTGTAAAATGAATTGATTGAATAATGAGGATGAAGTTCCCATGATGAAACCAGCATTATCAAATCCACCAACACATTTACCATCTTTTGGCTTACCATTGTCAACTTCAGTACCTAAATATTTGACCTGAGAAAATTGATAAACGGCTGGATCCCAAGATCCCATTTCAAATGGATTGAATTCAAACACAGTAGAGTTACTACTGATGATAAAAGTACCTGGAGTTCTACCATCAGCCACAACAATTGGGAATGGCATTTGATGATTTTGGAACACATCAACGTCTTGCAATGTAGACCAAGTTAATGCGTTACCGGTGTCATTTAAAGTACTGAAGAATTGATCAGAAAGAGCTCTTCCCCAAGTATCAGTGATACTAACATCATATCCAGCATGTCTTTTTTCATCTAAGGAATCAGAAATACCTTTATAATATTCATAAGTTTTCTTGACGTTCCAACCACCAGGATTGACAATTGAATGACTCAAGTCCCAAATTTTATTTTCATCTAAAATAGTTTGCACTGAAGTCCAATTGTTCATGACAATTGAACCCACGAGCCAGTTACCACCACTTAAACCAACAAGGTAAGTTGATGCTTGTAATAAACCACCTAATCCGTGTTCCCAAGCACCTCTAGTTCTGTTATCCAAAGCAGCCATTTGTCCAGCACCATTCAACATGGCTCTATAACCACCACCAGAGAATGCCACTCCGACTTTAATGGAACGGTTTAAACCATTGATATATTTCTCAGCATCGAAATCAGTCATATTTGCGTGGTCTAAAAAGGCAATTAAACTATCTTTAGTAACTTGGTCTCTACCTTGAAGCCAATCTTTTTCCCATGGTGATAGTTCATTGGCATCTCTAGTTAAGGAAGAATTGGAAGGACAGTCGATTGAACCTGGTCCGTAATTATTTGAAGGTGACCAGGCATGAATTATTGGCACACATGTAGCCAACAAGAAGAATAGTAAATGAGTCAATTCCATAGTTGTGTGAATTGAGTGATTAATATCTATGAAATGAATTGAAAGAAAATAGAAAAAGGAAAAAGAAAACTAAGAAAAAAAAAATAAAATAAAAAACCTTGGCTTGGGGGGATTGGGATGTTTTGAGTTTAATTTGAAGATGGCTTTGTATAATGGGGTTTTTCTATCTATTGCATAAAGTTCTATTATTTTTAGTGAAAAAAAAAAAAAAAGAATTTCGGGTCAATTGGGATTTGTTTTGGTTTTTGTAACCAAATCCGGTTAAGAAAAAAAAAAAAAAAAGAATTATAAGCATTTGCACGTTTGAAACTTCTGCTGATCGCGATATCTCGGTTTTAAATTGTGACGAGTATGCCAAGTCTAGGAGTTTACCTCCGCTTTCCCGTGCCACGTTGTTCAGCCCATCCATTCAAGAGACAAGAATTTCATTAAGGGTGAGAACAAGCTTTTTATTTTGGAATTGAGTTCCTGACGAGAGAATGAACAGGAATGGTATTGGATCATACGAGACGACATGAAAATGTTGTGGTGAAACCGGATGTAATTTCTGGGGGGATGGTCTGGGTAAAAAACCAGAAAAAAAAAGTGCGAAATATCCGTAAATCGTTGAATTCTTTTATTGTTTATTAATTTATTAATTTTAAATAATAAAAATCCATGACTTCCGATTTAAATTCAGCCCCCCTAAGAGGCCAATGGAAGTGGAGAAGTTGTGACACATTTCATTTCATTACTATTACTATTATCAGTATTTTCTATTATGTAATTATTCGTAATTGAATATAAAATGAAACAGAAATAAAAAAAAGGAATCAGATGACCGGAAGTGTCGCTAGAAAAACTCACCACTACCACCACCGAAAGAAAAAAAAAAGAACCGGCGATGAGGTGATCTTGTACACTTACGTAGAATGGTTAAAAAAAAAAAAAGAAAATTCTAACTCATTAGAGATTACGTCACTACGTCAGACCAAAAAAAACAAAAGAGCATATATACACACACACACGAAAATAATAAGAGCAGTATTTGAACAAAGGATCTAGAACTTTTTACTCCAGAGATTGTTTTTCGTAGTCGTAAACAGACCCTGGTTTCCGATGACAATAGAACACTCTTCTTCGTCAAACACATTTACACTCTCAGGATTACCTAATCCTTCTGTTGACGAATAAGAAACCTGTACGAATTATGTGGACGACATTTGAAAATCAGGCTGAGTGTAACCACTAAAACAACACTTGGCAAGCCTCAAAGATTAAGGTTTGCGTCTTTTTTTTGACACTAGGGGCTATGCTGTTTTGTTCCCTTTAAGTTATTCGGGTCGTCTTACATGATATCGATTGTTACCCCAGGTTATTGTTACATATATCATTATTCACTCTTTTTCCCTATATACAATGTAGAGTAAACGGAATAAGAATAAGAAAAGTTTATATTGTGCATTAAAGTACTTTCTTAACCACCCCAAATCTTGGTGCCAAGTACAAATATAGTAAAATTTATGCAGGGTAGATTTATGCGCAAAAAGTTTATATATACAGAGTGATAAACATAACTCATCCATTTAAATGTTTTCACTTCCAATCCCTTATCCATAAAAACTGGGCAAGTACAAGGGAACACGGTCATTGGATTATGGAATGTATTCCCCACAATAAATGAGCGTAAAGCCGCACCGCCAATACAAAAAAATATATGTTAAATCCGTTTTAGCAACCGCAACACGGAAATTCGCCTCGGTAATGTTTTACCCCTTGAAATTATACAAAAAAAACCTCCACCGTTACTTACAGATATTATAAGCAAGTTTTACAGAACTGTTTTTTATATCCACCAACATAAACACGCGTCACTTAACTTACACAAGCATGGTATCACTAAAAGATCACCAGCAACAACAAGTAAACCTCGTGGAAGAGGAGTTACCACCATCAGAAACCAGCACCACGTATGGATTATACGATGAGTCAGATGTTCACGATAAAAAATATTTATTAAAATCCCAATTGCTCTCCGAGGCTATTCAAACTATAGGATTTGGGAGGTATCAAATTGGGTTATTTTTCGTGGCCGGGTTTGGTTGGTTTAGTGATAATGCGTTCCCCGTGTTAAGTTCATTGATTCTTCCTCGATTGAATGAAATCAATGGTGTTCATCCTCCCCACGCACACAAGGGTCCTTATTTGATATTAGCTCAAAACTTAGGATTATTAGCCGGGGCGTTATTTTGGTCATTGAGTTCTGATATCATTGGAAGACGATGGGCCTTTAATTTGACATTTTTAGTCACGGGGATTTGGTCGTTGGTTGCTGGTTCAAGTCCTAATTTTGCTGCATTATGTTGTTTTGAAGCGTTTTGGAGTTTTGGTGTTGGAGGAAATTTACCCGTGGATTCAGCAATATTTCTTGAAGCTTTACCTGCAAGTCATCAATATTTATTGATTGTAATGTCGGTTTGGTGGGCATTTGGACAAATCGTGGCCAATTTGATTTCTTGGGCATTGATTTCTAATTTTTCTTGTGCTTCAGATGCAGAAGTTTGTTATAAAAAAGATAATAAAGGGTGGAGATATTTTTTGTTTACCATGGGAGGTTTGACATTGTTGATGTTTGCTGCTAGATTTGCATTCCGAGTATTTGAATCACCAAAGTTTAATTTAGCAAGAGGCGATAATGTCAAAGCAGTTGAGACATTGGAGAAGATTGCAAAGATCAATGGGAAACAGTGTCCTATTTCAATCAAAGATTTACAAGATATCGATTCCCAATTTGAATCGGAAGAAGTCACTATCAACAAGAAGGGAGGGATAAAAAATAGATTGGTTTCTGAAAAACTTGCTAAATACGACCTTTCACATATTAGACAATGTTTCGTATCCAAAAGAATGGCATTTTCGTCTATTTTGGTTATTTGCATGTGGGGTATAATTGGATTGGCATTCCCATTATACAATGCTTTTATCCCAAGTTATTTAGAATCAAGGGGTAACGCCAACAAGCCATTGAGTGTACATGAAACATACAGAAACTCATTGATCATATCCGTATTAGGAATCCCAGGATCTCTTATTGGGGCATTGTTAGTTGAAATGAGAATTGGTCGAAAGGGGACATTATTTTTATCATTAGTGCTAACAGGTGTTTTCCTTTTTGCTTCAACCACAGCAAAAACATCAAATACATATCTTGCATGGAATTGTATGTTTTCATTTGCATCTACAATCATGTATGGTGTATTGTATGCTTATACTCCAGAGATATTTTATTCACAAATACGTGGTACTGCGGTGGGGTTAGCTGCTTCAGCTAATCGTGTGATGGGAATCTTTTCCCCAATAATTGTTATATATGCAAACACTACCACTTCTGCACCAATCTTTATATCTGGGGCATTATTCTTATTAGCGGGTGTTTTGAGTTTATTATTACCATTTGAACCTAAAGGTAAGGCAAGTTTTTAAAAACAATTCATGTAGGCGGAGCTATACGACATCTAATAATAATAATAAAAAAAAACACAGGTACGAGCTTCTCCTCATTTTCTGTTTTTTTTGTATCAGCCGTGCTTGGAACAATCTTTCTTGTCTTTCTCCATCTCTCTCACTCCCCTCATTAATAAGATTATATTATCATTTGTTACAGATTGTTTAATTTTTTTTTTCTTGTAGATCAATGAAATTTTTAGTTTCAGAAAGTTCTCCTCTATCGCACGTGACTTCTAATGATAAATCCATTTCTTTTTTTTCTTTTTTTCTATGTTCCATTATCCGCATTTGTAAATATTTTACATAATAACCGAAAACAAATAAAAAAAATAAAAAAATTGGGTACGATAAATAAAACTTTCACTTTATTGCTTTTTTCTTTTCTTTCTCTTCTTTCTCTTCTTTATTTTCTTTTTCTTTTTCTTTCTTTTCTATTTTTTTTTTTTTTTTCCATATATCCATCACCTGTTTATACATTTCCAATTATAAGTCCACTTTTAATTATCAACAGAGTTTGTTCATCTTGTTTCACTTCGCTCAATAACAACAACAACAACAAATCAATATGACAAAACCAACGGAAATAACTCTATTGGAAAACTTGCGACATTTCACTCCAAGGAACTACCAGAATGCAAGCTTATCAGTATGGCACAAGCTTCCTGTCACACGACGCTCTGCTGTTTTTATCTTACTATTTATGGGTAATTTAGGAGAATTAAGAGTCATTTTAACCAAGAGATCATCTAAATTACGGAATTTCCCCGGACATGTGGCCTTACCTGGAGGTAAAGCTGATACTGGATTAGAACTGGAATGGGATGTATCTAGAAGAGAAATGCATGAAGAAATCGGATTGAGTTCAAGTGATGACGAATTGAAAAAATTGGGTATTTCAATTGAACATTTAACTATGTTACCTAGTTATTTATCCAGAACTTTTTCCTGTGTTAAACCATGTGTGGGAATAATGCATAGTTTACACGATGAAAATGATATTGCTACAAAATTAAATATAGTTTTAAATCCAGGAGAAAGTTCGAGTATTTTTTCATGTCCTTTAAAAGATTTCTTGTATCCAGCAGTTGATATCCATGCCTTAGAAGCCTTAGAAAGAGTTTCATATAAAGTCAAATGGGGAGGCATACCATGGAATTTAAGATCATATACTTTTTTACAAAACAACCCCAATGAAGCAGAATGGTTAAAAGATATTAAAGATTTACTGGCATCTGAAGAAGAATCCGAATTGGATTTAAGATTAGGACATGAATTGGATTCAAAAGATAAAGAAAAAGTCACTCCGCCAAATGCCACCCCAAGAAGATCACAAAGTCCTCCAGCTAGACGGAAACAAAAGAATTTAAGTTCATGGGGTAGATTAGGTTCACGAGTTGATGAGGATACCAATGAGAAAATTTATGATGTTTGGGGATTAACGGCAAACATGTTGCATGATTTAGCTGAATTGGTATATATTGGTAAGGGGAATTCTTCAGGTCATCATATTGGTGAAGAAGAATTGATTTATTCTTTACATGAATATGGAAATCAATTGAAAAATAAAGAAAGAAGTCCTGAAGAAGTTAAATTAATTCATGCTACTCATGATGATAATCAATTGGGATTTAATGATCTTTTACCTGATAATGAATTTAATAGATTAGTTAACATATATAAGTTGTAGAAATTAATGCAAAAAATAATTATCTCAAAATTTCTCTCAATCAATTGAAAAAAAAAAAAAAAAAAATGAGTAACACAGAATTACTTCCTACGGGAGACAACCACAAGCATTAAACGAAAATGTCAAACGATACAAGAGATGCAAAGACAATAGAACTATTAGAACTATTAGATAGGTATCAAATATTAAGGATGTCAAACCGAGACAACTTCATTAATGCATTTTTCAATTTAAGCCGGGCTAATTTCCAAAATGAGAAATCATTACGATATGGACCAGATTCATTTGATTTAAGAAGTTATCAATCTTGTAAAATAATAGAACAAGACGGAGATGGCGATGATGATTATGGGGTGTTTAAGGTTATTGATAGATTAGAAATGAGAGGATCAAATAAAGGGGGAGTAGAGGAAGAAAAAGGAGATAGGAGTACATTACGGAATAGAAAGGGGAAGTCAAATGTTGAGGATGGTGATGTTGTTGATGTTGATGGTGGTGAAAAGGATGAATTTAGAGATCCAATTAAACAATTCGGTGCTTTAGTGCCACAAGATTTAAAGACAAGTCAACAAGATTTCAATAAATCTTTACTACAATCAATTGAAATTATAAATTTACAACGAAAAATTGAAAAATTAATCAATGAAATCAGTTAGTATATACTATTATTTAGGGAAGATCTATACTTCAACATCACTATATAAATCACTATCATTTTCATAATCTTCCGGTTTAATTTCAACTTCACTTGCATTATCATCATCATCTTCCTCTTGATCATCGTCACTTTGACTGGCCATATCTTCATCTTGATCATCATCTTCACCAGCAGTACCTTCTTTTCTAGCTTTTCTTCTAGCTTTTTTAGCTTCTTTTTTATCCAATTTAGCCTGGACTGCAGCTTGTTGTTTAGCTCTTCTTTCCAGTTTTAATTTTTGTTTCAATTGATGTTTCTTTTCTAAGGATTTGATTTCTTGGTCTGTCTTTTTAATCGATGAATGATATATCGTTTTGGAAGATCCAAGTAATCCTTCTTCAATTTTCATTAAAGTCATGTTTATTCTTGGTCCTAATTCAGTTAATTTTATAGCACGTTTTGTCTTTACAACTTCCGGTTGTTCCTCCTCTTCTTCTTGATCTTCGTCGTCGTTCTCTTTCTTGGTTGGTTCTTTCTTTAATGGTTCTTCTTGTTGGATTTCAACAACAGCATCATCTTCAACTTCACTATCAGAAGTCAACCCACCAACTGAATAAGGATCTAATAATAATTCCGAAACATCTTTATTCTTGGTTAATCTTGGTAAATTTTTTTTCAAATTATGATGAGATTGAATTAATTTTTTAACATTTCTATTTTCTTCAACCAATTTTGTATTTATTGCATAATGTCTTAATTCAATATCATCATTATCTTTATTTTTACTTATTAATAAAACCCTCTTGATACTTGAAACATTAGTCGATTGAGGTTGAATTGGTGGAAACATATTTTGAAACATTGTCACCATTAATTTTTCATGTTGTGACATTTCCAGAATTTTACCAAATCCATTCAACACCAACAAGGGAGGCATATGGAAAACTGCACTATCTTTACTAATTGATTTAGGATGTCTTAAGATTTTATGAATATCTTTACATAAGGAATAATTATTCACTTTAAATTGTAAATTTGGACCTCTTGGTAATTTCCCAATTCTCAACGTAATATTTCCACTTTCCAGCTGATTGAAAATAAATAAATCGGAAACATGTAAAGGACCACACATAACTATGAAATCTTTTAATTTATTCGATTTACGTTCTCTTAAATTGATTGCTGTATGTGGTTGCATGACATTTCTCATATCATTGACCAATTGTGATAATGAATGATTCTTTAAAGATGAACCTAAATGAATAACCATGGATTTAGGAATAGAGGCTAATTCCTCTTCAGTAATCTTCTTATGAGTTCTCTTCTTTGTTCTTCTTTTAGCCATCTTTGGTACTGGTTGTTTGATTAATGTAGTTAAGAATAGGAAGGATTGTGAAAAAAAAAATATTAAAAAAAAAAATTTCCTTATAATCTCATCGCAGTATAAACTTTCACGAAAAAAAAAAATCCATTAAAAAAAAAAAAAATAAAATATTTCAAATAGTTAAGTCCCAAGAACAACTGTAACTACAACTACACCAACCACCTTAAAACATGTCTTCGAAAGGTATTTCCAAAAAGAAAGTAAAACCATCTCAAACCATAGATGCTACTAAGAAACTAGCAGAAAAGATCAAACAACAAGCATTAAAGAAACAAAAAGAAAAGGAAACCACCACCAATGGTAAAGAATCATCTAGTACACCAGAACCATCAAGTTCTTCAATAACAACCATTGACCCGGATGCAGAATTAAAATTCAAAACATTCAAAGAATTAAACCTTGTACCTGATTTACTAGAATCCATTCAAAACATGAAATTCACCAAACCAACACCTATCCAATCTGAAGCTATACCTCATGCATTAGAAGGGAAAGATATTATTGGATTAGCACAAACCGGGTCAGGTAAAACAGCAGCTTTCGCTATTCCTATTTTACAATCATTATGGCATGCACAACAACCTTATTTCGGATTGGTTTTAGCACCAACTAGAGAATTAGCCTTCCAAATCAAAGAAACCTTTGATGCGTTGGGAAGTTCCATGGGATTAAGATCAAGTTGTATTGTTGGTGGTATGGATATGATGGATCAAGCAAGAGATTTAATGAGAAAACCTCATATTATCGTGGCTACCCCAGGAAGAATCATGGATCATTTGGAACATACTAAAGGTTTCTCCTTGAAAAATTTGAAATACTTGGTAATGGATGAAGCTGATAGATTATTAGATATGGATTTTGGTCCTGCTTTAGATAAGATTTTAAAAGTTATTCCAATGAAAAGAACTACTTATTTGTTTTCTGCTACTATGACTAATAAAATTGAAAAATTACAAAGAGCTTCATTACATAACCCCGTAAGAGTTGCTGTTTCATCTAAATACCAAACCGCGGATAATTTAGTGCAATCCATGATGTTGGTGAATGATGGATATAAGAATACTATATTGATTCATTTATTGAATGAATTCATGGGTAAGTCAATAATCGTATTCACAAGAACCGTGGCTCACGCACAAAGAACAGCATTACTTGCAAGAATCTTAGGATTTAATGCTGTTCCATTACATGGTCAATTATCCCAATCACAAAGATTAGGATCCTTAAATAAATTTAAATCCAATACGGCGAATATCTTGATTGCTACCGATGTGGCGGCAAGAGGGTTAGATATCCCTTCGGTTGATGTGGTTATAAATTATGATATACCCACTGATTCCAAAGCTTATATTCATAGAGTTGGTAGAACTGCAAGAGCAGGTAGATCAGGGAAATCGATTTCTTTAATTACTCAATATGATTTGGAAATGTATTTACGTATAGAAAGTGTTTTGGGGTACAAGTTGCCAAAAGAAGATAAACCACCAAAGGAAGTGTTGGATGCTTTACATATACATGTTGATAAAGCAACTGCTGAAGCTATTAGACAAACTAAAGAATTGCATGAAAAAAGAGGTGGTAATAATAGAAGAAGAAATAAAGATGATGCCGACAGAGAAGAAAGATAGAGCCATGATGTACATATATATATATTACTAATTACTTGTGTAAGAAATGAACAGGACATTCACCATAACCTTTCTTATTAAACCAATCTTTAATGCATTTATAATGGAAAACACATAAACATTCCAAACGACCAACCTTATCCCCCGGTTTTAGACTTTCCAAACAAATAACACATTCGTCTTCATCCTCAATCACCTCTTCCTCTCGCTCTCGTTCTTCTTCTTTGGATTTCTCTTTTGGAGTCGAGGAACACTCTTCCACACCAGTGTCGATATTTTCATAAGTAGGTTTCGGTATAGGAGGGATATTATATACCAACATTTTATTTTTCAAAGTTTTCAGATTATCCGGGGAAAACCGATTTGAATTCTTGGTATCAAAATCAAAATTAATTAAACATTCATTAATATGATATTCTTTAAAGTTTTCGAAATTCTCATTGGATATGGTGGATAGATATTCTTTATCATTAGTACGAGAATGGATATTATCAATATACGATTTCAATAAATTGGTTGCACAAACAGGACACAAATTTGAATCGGATGATTGATCATGGAACTGTCGTAAAGATGGGGTAGAATTATGTAAGTTTCTTGTTTGTTGATGAATATTTGAATGTTTTGTTACACTATGATTATCTTCAACCACACTTGAAGCTCCCGAAACAGTCGACACGAGACCAGTGTAATTATTTGTGGTACTGCTGTTGTTATCATTGAATAAAGCTCGTCTTATCATTAATATTTCTTCTGCACATCTATCACATGTTCTATAAGTAGTGTTGCTCTTGGAATATTGGGGGATTTGTAATTCAGGATCATTTATAATGGGTGTATTAGGGAAATATGTTATAAATTGTTGGGAACAATCTCCACAAACCACTTTGCCACATTTTCTACAGTGATGTCTTCGATTAAAAAAGATATTATAGGATGAATCACATAAAAAACATTTAGATACCTCATAGTCATCTTGCCATACTGGGCTTTCTTCGTTATTTAGTGTATTTGCCATTATTATCTGTAGTGTTATCCTATTTTGTTGTATATGGTGTGTGTGTTAAAAAATGTATAAAAGTGTGGTATCAACAAGAAATGATAAGAAACGATAAAGAAAAGAAAAGAAAAAACAAAAAAAAAAAGACAAAACCGAACTATGGAAAAAAATGGAATCCCCTTGATTTGCATAAGTATGTGTGGGTGTGTACTTACCAATAATTATGATCCTCGGGGTTGTCACTTTGTTTTTTCTTTGTTTGTGGCTGTCGGGGATTAAGTGTAACGTTTCTGTTTTACCAAATCCACACGACTATCTTCTTTGAGTTAAAACACCTTGGGAAAAAAAAACACACATTGAAAAAAAAAAATACTGGGTGAAAGAACTATCAGAGAGACAATCACCATACAATACAATGTCTGATCGATTAACACAATTACAAATATGCTTAGATCAATTAATACAACAGTTTAATGCAACAATTAACTATGTCAACACTAATTCAGAACCAATTTTACTAGATGAAGATGAACCTAACTCGTATTCCAACATGGCAGCCAATGCCCCACTACCACAAGCTCAACAACAACAACCAGCACAACAAACTCAACAACAACAACAAGGTCAACAACAACAACAGAGTCTGCAACAATCACCAGCTGGACAAGCACAACAATCACAAGGGCAGAGTAATTCTGGAGGATCTAAAAATGCCACACCTGCAAAAGAAGAAGCTAATTTTGACAATACCGTCAATGAATTATCTACAGATTTGATATTGAAAAGTCGACAGATTAATATGTTGATAGATTCGTTACCGGGGATAGGAGTCAGTCCTGAAGATCAATTAAATATGATTTATGAATTAAGTGGAGATTTGAAAAAAATCGAAGAGGAAAGAATTGCCAAAATTAAAGAAAAAGATGAATTGCTTAAAGTTTTAGAAGGTTTTATCGCGGATGTAGCTACTGGTATTTCAGATACAAGAATGTAAGATAATAATAATAATAATAAATTGTCTATTCTATTTGATTGTGATTTATCCAGTATATGACATACAATCTATGTCCCAATTGAAAAAAGAAAACCATTTATGCTTGTCACAACTATCCTGAGTCCATTGTAACCCATAAATTATTGGCATGAATTCGACAAAACAATAAATCACACTAGCAGAAAGTACACCAATTAATAATACCCCAATGAATGGGTTTTTGGAGTATCGATAATTCAAGTATTGACCTAATAGTAATATTCCAAAACTTAATGCTGGTAAATAGTGATGTAAGTACAAGTTTCGTGACATGTCGAAATATGGGATGAAATTGATTATCCATCCAAGTAAATATTGCCATGAATTGGAATAGAATGTCGTGGTTGTTTCTGATGGTGTCATAGGTGGTTTATATGGATTCAAGTTAATAAATGCAAAAATACACCACATTAACCAAGTTATTGAAATAACGACAATAACCAGATAATAAACAGCAACGTTTCCTAAATAGTAAATCAAACTGGAATCTTCATCGATAAGTTTCAATCCGGAGTTGTTGTAGAACAAAATACCTCTATTTAAGAATGGCCATTCTATTGGGTCCGAAGAGTACTCATGCTTGATATTAAAACTCTTGTTCAATCTAAACATAACTTTATGAGTTTCTAATAATTTCTCCCAGAATGAGTAATCAAAGAATCGTTTCAATTCAACTGAGTTATCTAATAAAGGATGAGAGCTCAGATCAATGTACCATAATGAATTTGGAATCGTACTTTCTTGAACACATACAACTTCATTTTGATAATTGCCCCAATCAGGTAATCTAGTATCATGACTCATGAGCATACAATTCTTCTCACGATGAATTATCTGGAAGATAGTTTCTGCTGTTCTAAGTTTTATCAATGGTAGGTTATTCCTCGAATGGGAATCTTTGGATACTGTTCTAATTTTAAATTCATATGAAACATCACCTAATAATCCTCTTGTTTCATTACAACTGACTTCAAAAGTATAATCATGTTCAGAAAGTGGAGCTTTGAAATCGGTTACATGTAAATAATGACCGGTTTTCTTATGGTATAATCTCACAGTATCTCCATCTTTAATATCTTTTTTAGTTCCCATTACTTTGTTTTCATAATACTTGTGTTTGGTTTCAATAACCCATTCGTTATTTTCATCGGGGAATTCATATAAAGAAACTTGTTGATTTCCTGAACCCCTAGGATAAGTTGCATCATGGGAGGATAAGAATTTTTCCAATGACTTATGTTTGAGATTAACAGTGCTTCCGTAAAACACTTCTATTGGAGATGGTTCATAATCTTCTAAAGTTGATCTAAAATGAGGTGACAAAAATCCCGATCCGGTACCTTCTTTAGGCAAGAGATCGAAATGGACATAGAAAACTGAACAATAAATCGTCAATGGGATCACAATCAAGGCGAATATACGTGACACAACATGGAAGATCCATTGGGTAACTGATACGTTCAAGTCACCTAATATTTCCCATAATTGCACGGCAGTTAAAATCCCCACCCATATATAGGTGAACCCACCGGATAATTTTGTGGAAATGTTCAATCCTAAACTGACCCCAGTGAGTGCTAAGGATATCCACCAGGAGCGAGTAAACTGTTTATGTTGACTGAAAGTTTTATAGTTATATATAACAAGACTTTGGAAAAATAATAATGGACCATCCAATAAAATCAATCTTGAATCAGTAACCATTGAGTTTTCAAAACAAACAAATAATGACACAACAAATGAAATCAATGAATTACAAGAAATCTTTAATGTTAAAAATGTCAACACCACATGACCAATTCCACATAATCCACTAAACATTCTTAACCACAAAAACGGGAAATCCAAAGGATAAATATCTCCAATTTGTTGAACGTCATCTTCCAATTTCAATAAATCAAACTTGAATAATTTCGTGATATAAAAATAAATCAATTTACCTAAAGGAGGATGGACATCAACGAAAATCTTACCCAGATAATACTGCTTAATATATTTAATTATATGAATTTCATCGAATACAACTCTATCAGGTAAATATAATTTATACAATCGGACCAATGATAAAAGTAGAACCACAAATATTAATAAATTATCCAAACTTGTCCATTTTGACTTATGGATAATATTGTCAATTGGTTGTGACGTGAAATATGGTCTGAATGGACCTTGAGAATAACCAGATGGTAGTTCCTTTGGCATTACTACTAGAATTGTTAAAAAAACCTGTTTGACTTTGTTATTTTAATTGAACTTTACGACAACAAAAAAAAAATAATAAATAAATGGGGGGAACGGGGGAGGGTCCTAACATATTCTGGATCTACGTTTTTCGATTGAAATTTTTTGTTTTTTTTTTTGCAAAAGAAAAAATCGAGAGAAACGAGATTTTGAGTGGATTAGTTATCACGTGACTAGTACATACTCTCAGCCTACTTTTGAAGCCTCTATAGAAATTACAGCCGACTCCTTTGCTGCTGGTCAGGAATATATCTGGGTTGAACTCACACATAGATAGTACTTCGATTCACGGGAAACACCTCCAATTGTCACGTGTTGGTGGGTTTTAGGAATGTTATTGAAAATCTTTTTTTTTTTTTTTGTTGACGTCCGTGTTCGGGCAGAAAGATCTCGTATTGGTAATTTCCGGAAATAAACCTTTGCTGGTTTTTGTTTTTGTTCTCCGATATCAATAGCACGTCATCGTGTCAATTGCGATTATTTACAAATGGAGAGATGAGCTCTTGCTTTTGTCCATAGTACTTTAATACACTTCTGAGTAAGTTGGTTATTAAGGAATTGACATTGACGTAGCCTAGGCATGGCATGTACAATCCCACCACAAAATATAAACATTTTTCTCTTCCACTCTACGAGAGAAAGAGACACATCTGCCACACGGGTTGTTTTGTAATTTATTAATTAATTCTTTGCAGAAGAGAACAAAGGGAAGAAGAACCACAAGCAAGAAAAAAAAAATTATTTTGGTTGAAAAATAAAATAAAATAAAATCAAGCCATTTTATTAGTAATCTATTTCTTCCCATCTTCTCTATTTTTTTTTTTTTTTTTTGTATTTTCACTAGAAGACCACTAAACATTTGACACCTGTCCATGTCTTCTGCTATCCCTGAGTCGTTGCAACCATTTGCAACTAGCAAAATATTCCATTCCACTTGGGCCGGAACATTTTTATGTAAACCACAAGCTATTTTCCAACCCAGAAATGAACAAGAAATTAAAGAATTGATCAACCAGGCAAGAATTCACGGGAAAACTATCATGACAGTAGGGTCAGGTCATTCACCTAGTGATTTAACCATGACCAAAGAATGGTTATGTAATTTAGACAAGTTTAACGAAGTTTTGAAAGAAGAACCATATTATGGTCCAACTTCACCTACTGATAATACTCCCGAGGTTAAGTTTGTTGATTTGACGGTTGAAGCAGGTACTAGAGTTTTTGAATTGAATGAATATTTGAAAAAACACGATTTGGCCATTCAAAATTTAGGATCTATAAGTGATCAATCAATTGCCGGGTTGATCTCAACCGGGACCCATGGTTCTACTCAATATCATGGTTTGGTTTCTCAACAAGTTGTTTCAATTACGTTTCTTAATTCTGCTGGTGAATCAATTACTTGTTCCAGTGTGGAGAAACCAGAAATTTTCAGAGCAATTATGTTGAGTTTAGGTAAAATTGGTATTATTACTCATGTTACTTTACGTACATGTCCTAAATATACCATTAAATCCAAACAAGAAATCATCAATTTTGATACATTATTGTTCAACTGGGATAGTATTTGGTTAGAACTGGAGTTTATTAGAGTATGGTGGTTCCCATATACCAATAAATGTGTTTTATGGAGAGCCAATAAATCCACGGATGCATTATCCGACCCAAGACCTTCATGGTATGGTACTAAGATCGGAAGGTTATTCTATGAATCGTTATTATGGGTAAGTGTTCATTTGTTCCCTAAATTCACTCCTTATGTTGAAAGATTTGTTTTTGGTCAACAATATGGTGATGTGGAAACATTGGGTAAAGGTGATATTGCGGTACAAAACTCCGTTGAAGGGTTGAATATGGATTGTTTGTTTAGTCAATTTGTCAATGAATGGTCAGCACCATTAGTTTCTGGACCGGAAGTATTAAAAGAATTGAAACAAATCATCACTACTGCTGCTAATAAAGGTGATTTCTACGTTCATGCTCCAATTGAAGTTAGATGTTCTAATGTGACTTATTCCAATGAACCATTCATTGAAAATGACAAACCTTCCTTATATCCTTCTCAAGAATGGCTTTCCCATCGTAGTAAAACAAGTGCCGGTCCTATCCCTGGTAACAATTTACGTCCTTATTTGGATAATTCTCCAAATTTACCATATAACGCGGGTAAAATCACCAATGATCAATTGACTTTATTCATCAATGCCACAATGTATCGTCCATTCGGGACAAATGTTGAGACTCATCAATGGTTTCAATTGTTTGAAGATGTAATGAGTAAAGCTGGTGGGAAACCTCATTGGGCCAAGAATTTCATTGGATTAACTCAAGATGAAAAATACAATGGTCAAGAGGATTTACAATCACAATTGGAATTTGGCGGTAAACCATTTTATTCCATGATTGGATTCAAACCAGTTATGAAAGAATGGTTTGGTGATAATCTTGTTAAATATAATAAAGTAAGGAAAGAAACTGATCCACATGGTGTTTTCCTTTCTGGTAAAGTTTGGGCTGAAAGAAATGGTATCTTGTTAGATTAGACATTTTGTTGATGAAGGAATATTTAATAGACATACAGACAAAAACGAAAAGACAGTTAGAATGAGATACATTATATGGAGTTGTTTGTTTGACTTGAATATATAATTTATATTTATATTTATAACATAAAGCTACTTATCTACTTAAAAGGAGCTTTTAATGGATCAATGACAGTACCTTGTTTTGTAATTATTCTAGGCATGGTCAATTTTTGATGAGTTTCCTTTGAGGTCCATTCTTGACCAACCGGCATTCTTAAAGAACGTTCATATTGTTCTTTATTTTCATAACCATAAGGAACTTGACTACTTTGATATTTCAAATTTTTCTTATTGACTTTTTCATTAATAATAACATTTTTCAAATTTTTATCCTTACGTTTGTTTTTGGACATAACACCTTCAATTTTACGTACAACTTTTCTCTTCTTAGGTTTAGCATCGCCACCGGCCCAATCACCCCATCCAGGTAAGGTTAAATCTTCTTCTTTATCATCTTCATCTTCAATAACACGTTTCTTTTCATTTTCAAATTCAGTAATCACGTCATCTCCAGCAAATGCTTGTTTGATCAAGTCTTTTTGTTTGAACATAGTTGGAATTTCTTCTCCTTCATCTTCTGATTTGTTGTCATCGTCTTGGTGGATGTCACCAACGGCTAAGGTTTCATTGATATCGATTAATACATTATCATCGTTTTGATGTTTCTTGAATTTGGATTTGGCTATTTTGGCAGCAGCTTTAGCTAGTTTGGATGATTCTTTATCTATAGTTGTTATTTTGTTGGATTTTTGTTTAGTGTCATTTGAAGAGGACGATGTTGTCAACCATGGATTGGATTCATCCACTGGTAATGGCTCGGGTTCTTGTTGTTGAGGTTGTTCTTTTTTGTTTGTTTGTTGGTTGTCCACTACTTTATATTTCTTGGATAATCTGTTTTCCAATGATTTGGCTCTATCATCTTTAATTTCTTCCAAGGCTCTTTCATTGACAGATTCGTAATCTTGAGTAGCAGCACTTGGAGTATAAACTCTTCTTCCTTGGTTCTTAGTTATATTGACAGCACCATTATCTTCTTCAAATATTTCCAAATCCCCATCACCATTCTCTAATCTCTTCAACATTTGCAATTCTTTCAAGTTTTCTTCCTTTCTTCTAGCTTCGGCATTCTTCATGAAATCCATATTCATCACCCCTTTACCTAATTTGCTTCTTAAACCGGAATCTCTTTCATCATCATCATGGTCATATTCATTTATCACGTCTTCAGCTTCATCATCACTTTGATCACCATTTTCAAACCCAACTTGTTTTTCACGTAATTTTTCACCTTGTCTTAACATCTCTTCTAATTCAGCCCTATTTGAGGCATCCTTGGATAATCCACTTTTGATCATTGATTTAGCCCATTTCGATTGAGTCTTGTGTTTCAAGCTCATTCTTTCAGTAGCACGTTTAACATCATGATCATCACCTTCACCTTCTAAATCATCCTCCATATCTTCAACCAACTCTTGATTTCTTAAACGTTCACGTTTTTGAATTTTATGGTATTGTTTAGACTTGATTTTCTTAATACGTTTGGATCTTTTCTCATCTCTAAACATCAATTCACGCATTAATCTCAATTCATTCGTTCTTTGTTTCATTTCTTCAGGAGATAATTTGGCCACGGCAATTTCTTCAAATGTAGCTTCTTTAGAATCATCTACAAGTGATGATTTCTGCAATACGTCATTGATTTTCTTTTCCAATTCAGTAGTAGCACCATGTTCTGATTTGAATGTGAGAGCAGAATCATTGAAACTATCTGGTTGTTGATTAATCAAGGGGAATTTCAAAACTTCAGCTTGTCTATTAGATTGAACCGTATCTTGCCATTTAGTAACTTCTTTTTTAGATATTTCATATGCTGCAGCACGATCATTTCTTGTTTGAATACGTTTAGGTAACGGAATAGCAATGGATTTTGAATTTTCATCAATTAAAATAGCATCATCATTCTCACCATCAATCATCATATCTTGGAGTGATAATTGATTTCCTCCTGTTGGTAAACTGAATTCATTTTCTTCTCTATTTTCAATAATCAACTTTTTACGTTCTTTAGGTTGTTTGGATAAGATTTTGGATTGCAAGTTGTTGACTGTTTTGGATAAATTGATTTCATCGTCATTGTCATCACCACGTCCAAATATATCTTCCTCATCTTCTGATGATTCCTCTTCAGAACTTTCTTCAGAACTACCAGATTCTTCATCCTCCTCCTCCTCTTCATCATCATCTTCTTCCTCACTTGATTCTGATTCCCAGTTATCATTCAATACTATATCGTTTTGATTTCCTTTCTTGGTTCCTAAAGTTTCTTCCAAATCACGATCATCCATATCCCAAGCTTCAGATAAACTCACCAATTGTCCTTCATCAATACTATCATACTCTTCATCTTCCTCACTTTCCTCACTCTCCTCTTCCTCATTATAACCTTTACCTTGATTTTTCATTTTCTTTCTTTTATCTCTAATAGTTTGAGAAAACTTAGAGTTCAAAACATCATAATCATCATCAGACCCCAAAGCTTCATCAGAATCGATCTCTTCATCCAAATCAACTTTAATATCATCCAGTAAATATTTTCTTGCATCTAATATCCCATCTTCAAATTCTTTAAATTTGGAATTTCGATCACTTTTTTCATTCATAAATATCTCATCTTCATCATCATTATCAGAACCCCCGCCACCGTTTAATTGTCGTTCGGCTATTTGGTATGCGTTTAAGTATTTTTGAGCATTTCTTTTGGTCTTTGTCTTTCCCTTACGTGCCATGATTGAAGGTAGTTGTTTCTTGTTTAATTAAAAGATGGATTCCAAATTTTTTTTTTTTTTTTTTTTTTTTTTATAAATTTGATGAGATGCGATAGTGTATTTAGTAAGGGAATAGATTATCACGCCGAATATACCACCAACTCTGGGCTATTTCGTTTACCCAAAGTCATGGTGTCTTTATTACAGATATATCGACATTGTTAGATAGATGATTACCACTCTAGGTTCAGTATAGAGGTGTTTCAACAAATTGCTCGGATATATACTTTCATATCACGTGATAGACACGTAAAATCTATTTAATTTTTTTTTTTTATTTTTGTAACTTTAAAAACAAAAAAAGAAAAAATAAACAAATAAAATCCAAAAAAACAAAAAAAACAAAAAGAAAAAACTTACCTACCTTCGTCTCTTTTTGATTTTTCCACTTCCCCACAAACAATCAAATCTAAATGTCAGAATTATTCAGACGATACAAACAAACCCGAGAAGGTGGTTTAAGTGGTGGTGATGGTGATGGGATAGACAGGAATGTTTTCAGAAGACAAGGAAATGATAGACCTATATACCCGACAATGTCAAGTTTGGATGAACCACCACGACCACGATCATCCATCAAAAGAAACCAAAGTCGGTTTCAAACCAGTAATATTGATAGATTTACAAATATAACACCAGTTAATAATGGTCGGATTGATAATGGTAGAATACCAAGACGTGGTTTGAAAGATGTTCGATTTGATGAACCGACTATTAGATCTAATAGTTCCCGATTTGAAAAGTATCTTGAAACGAAGAATCCTAATAGTAGTAGTACGTCGGTAAGAGATGCTGGTGTGTATCATAAGAGAGAGGTTTATGATAGATTGAGATCTCCTATTAAATCATTGGGGAATGGGAAAATTGGATCAAGAGATACTAGGGAAAGGTTATCGATGTATTCAACATTAGGAAGTACTCCTGTGAGAAACAATTATAAAGTATCCAAGATGAACCATAATGACAATACTAAGGAAAGTAGACAATCAGGGATATTATCAAGATTAGTCAATTATTTCACTCATAGCGATGGTATCCAAGAAGAGGAAGGTGATGATGACGTTGGTAGGTTGAAAAGAACAGCACGGAATATACTAGATATTGATCCTGTTCAGGATGTTTTAGATCAAGGGTATGAAGAAAGAATAAGAAATGAAGCTAGATATAGAGAGGAACAAGATAGACTTGATAGAATTAAACGAGAGTCGCTTAGAAGTAAAAGACAACAAGAGGAGGATATACAATTAAGACTTGAACAAGATAGATTGATATTTGAAGAGATGAAAAGAAGAGAAGAAGAAAAGTTAAGAATTGAAAGAGATCGATTGAGATCAGAAACCGAAAGATTAAGAACCATTGAAAATGAAACAATAGTAAAATTAGAAAATGAAGTAAATGATCATCATAGGAAAATCCAAGAATTATCACGGGAGAATGAATCAAAACAGAATGAAATATCACGACTTAAAATCCAAAATGAAGAATTACAAGAGAAGTATGAGATTCTTGAACAACAACATGAAGATGAAATCACCACCATGGATGAGAAAAATAGAAAACTCATGTTTGAAGTGAAAAAACTCAAAGATAAACTTGATGCTAAGAATAAAGAGAATTCTTCGTTAAGATCAGAAATTGAAGAATTTTTAAACCTGAACTTTAAGTAAGAACAATATGTAATAATAATAATAGTAATATACTGTTTATAATAGCGTTAAGAAATAATGACGTATATGTATGAGGGGGGATGTACTATGTATGGTAAATGACTATACAGCACCAAATTTGGAAGCAAATTCATCGTATTTATGTAAACTTTCCGGATCAACACTTGGTTTAATATATTTCAAACTTATTTCGAAATCTTTAAACCCAATAGGTCTAATTTGTTCAATTGGAGTACTTAAAAGATCCCCGCCAAGTTCTCGAAGTGGTCCCATGGCAGCATCTTTTGCCAATGTAGTTATATCACTACCTGAATAACCATCAGTTTGTTTTGTCAACACCTCAATTTCATCATCCAGAAGATTGGTGTTTTGGAATTTCAATAATTTTTTAATTTGATTTTTTCTTGTTTCACCTTCAGGTAATGGAATATAAAGTTTTTTAGAAAAACGACGTCTTGCTGCTTCATCAATACTCCAGGGCATATTTGTCGCCCCTAATACTAATACTCGACTGGTATCTTCATCTTCTCTAGCAGCAGCCGCTGAGGATAAATCACTCCATTGAACTAAAAATTCATTCTTGATACGACGACTACTTTCAATTTCCCCTTCTGCTCTTGCTGTAAGTAAAGAATCAATTTCATCCATGAAAATAATCGACGGGGCTAATTTCTTGGCCAAGAGGAATAATGCTTTCACTAATTTTTCCGATTCCCCCAAGTATTTGGATACTAATGAAGCAGCTGAAACACTGAAAAATGTACTTTTAGATTCTGTGGCAACGGCTCGGGCTAACATGGTTTTACCAGTACCTGGTGGTCCAAATAATAACATCCCTCTAGTGGGTTCTCTTAATCCTTTAAATAAATCAGGTCTTAAAAATGGATACACCACGGCTTCTTTAAGTGCATTCTTGGCAGTTTCTAATCCAACAATATCATCCCAATAAACTTCATTTCCTTGAACAACAATGTCACTTAAAATATGCTCAGCTGATTTCTCATCAATACCACGAATTGAAGAGATAAGTTCTTTTCTGGCATTCTCATCTGTGAATGGATCCGGTGGTGGTATAGATGCAGGTGATGGTGTTGAAGCATCTTCGCTTTCGGTTGCTCCAGTAACATTATCTTCATATCCACTTAATAAATCATCCATGGTTGGACTTCCCGGGGTGAGTGGTTCCAGTCTGATTCGTGCTGGTGGTTTAACAGCTGCTTTGTTACCGTTTGTCCTGGCTGCTGTGGAGGATGATGCACCATTAGTCCTTGGTTTAGCTGTACTACTACTAGTTGAACCAGCAGTGGCTACTGCTGCTGGAGATAACTTCTTCTTAGTCTGTTGTTGTGGTGGAGGAGATTTAACATAGTTGTAGGTGATATTTGATTTTGGTTTTGATTTTGCAGGTGGTTGTTTTGCAGGTGCCAGCGATTTCATTAGTTTTTGAATATTCAAAGGTTTTGGTTTGTTGTAGACATAAGGTTGTTTAGGTTTACTAGGTTTGTTGATATCAGAAGTGCTTTTTGAAATATGATCAGGTTGGGATGTTGGTCGCATGTGTATTCTTGGTGGTGCAACAGCAACACTTTCCGGGTCCATGATTGGTTTAATAGTCAAGTCATCCATTGAACTGGTGACATTTTCACCATCACAATTCAAATAATCATCTAAATCGATCAAATTACCCTCATCAGAATAGTTTGATACTCCTGATGATGTTCTCGAATCATATTTTTCCCAGTTCCCACTATTATTTCTACTCCCGGGTGCATAAGTATCTTGGTCGAAATCTTGAAATAAATCATTTGGTCCCATTTTTGTATTTGCTGCTTGGTGATGACGATGGTTCCTATAAGAGGATGAGCTGGGTCTTGTCCATGATGCCGATGCTGCATTAGATGCTTGTTTTTCAGAATGGGGTTTTAATTTCGGGTGTTGTTGCTGTGATTTATGCTGTTGTGAATTGTATCCATTTGGACGTAATGATTTCATCATACCCCTTGGTGCGCTAGATGTGGACGATACGGAAGTAGGAGCAGAATTTCCGTGTCTTAATGAAGTTTGAACAACTTTTCCTCTAGATGGTGGTGGTGGAGGAGGTGTTGGTTTTTGTTGTTGTGCATTAGCTTCTCTGTGTTTCTTTCTTATAGCTTCATCTAATCGTAATTGGACTCTGATCAAATGCCTGACATTTTCATCTCTGATCCCCTTTAATTCTGTTAATATCGTGTTCTCTTCAGGTCCTAGTTTCTTAGATGATCTTTCAAATAGATCTATTTTGTAGAGTAAAGTGGTATGTAAGCTTTTCCAGCCTTTCAATGCTTCTTCAACATGACCTTGTTCTTCCAAAGTCAAGTTTTTGATAGTGAGATTGCAACAATCGGCATAAGTCTGCTGGAGTTCTTCTAAGGTTGATAGTTGAGACAGTTTCTTTCTTGAAAACATTATTAATTAGTGATACTGTCAGATCGAATGATGGAAGAGTATCCCAATCTATTAACAACTAATGTGTAGTTAGAGAAAGAAGGAAAAGAAAAAAAGGATGTTCAGTTGTTCAGTTGTTCCTTAAATTTTTATTTTTTTCTGTTCTTATTTTTTTTCTGCTTGTCTGTTTGTTCTCTCTTTTTGTTGAAAATGATTGTTCTCTGTTATAGCAAGTATTTTCTATTTCTTTATTTCTCTGTTTGTTTCTGTAGTCTCTGCGTTCTCGGTTTATTTTTGACTTGCGGCTTTCATGGAAACTAGAAAATGATTCAATCAGTAACCATTACGTAATTTTACAAATTCCCAATCACAATGCTGCAAACTCCATCCCACACCAGTGCGCACAATGTACACATACCATAGGGGGGATGACAATATTAACCGAACAGTAAAGAGTTAATGAAGTGGCTTTTTCTTTTCCTTCCTTATTCTACAAATTAGAGATACAATTGAACGCCGCACTTATACAGAGAGAGAGAGAGAGAGAGAGAGAATATAATTTAGTAATTATACATAAAAATGTAGTGATATAACGGGACACTTTAAAGTTTCTAAACCTTTAAAATATTCTTAATAACCACAGTGTTTAATCTGTCCGAATAATAATTATCAACAGTTTATCCAATAACATAAAGAAGAATAAACAATCTTCCCTGACAAGTCACAAATTGTGGTGAAAAACTACAAGCTTCCCTAACTTAATAGGCGAAACTGTCGAAATTTCTAATTCGCAACGAGCTTTCAATAATTACTTATTGAGCGAAAAGACGTTGATTTCTTCTCATATGTTTAATATAAACTGCCAAATTTCTGTAATTTCGGAGGACAACTTTCAAAGAAAAGAAAAAGAAGAAGGGGAAAACAAGAAGGAAGAAAAAATTTTATCGAGGCAAGATGAGTATTTATAGTAAATGGATAGTCGTGTGTGGTGGGATAAATTGTTTTGATATTTGTCGTGTAAAGTTTACCGAATTGATTTTGGTTCTCCATAATTAAAAATTCTCCACCGCATATTAATTTTTATTGTTTACGTATTTTTGTTTTTTTTGCCAGCCTTATCACCACGCCATCATCATGGATGTTAAAGATATAGTAGTCCAAATTGGAACTATTGTTGTATATGTATTAGAGGTATTCTTTAGACATTCCATCACCCTTGTTATACATGCCCAAAAGAAATATCCTGAATTAACCAATATCTTATTCCTATTAATTGGAACGTATATCTTTTACCGATTATTAATCCGAGCATTTAAAACATGGTTGAATTTCTTGATATGGACAATCAAGACCATTGCCGTGCTTTTCTTTGTGTTTCTTGTGTTTGTTATTTATGTACGTGGGATGGACCGATTTTATAATCAAGATTTACCATTTGTGAAAACTTCATTTCAACGGGCGTGGAACGTGGGTAATCATGTATCCAAGAATGGGTTTGATATATGGGGTATAATTGAAAGTTTCAACGTGATTGAAGTTACAAAACATGCTGGTGAGAAAATTAAGGAGAATATTAATGATCCAAATGCTTATTTTGAATATATGAATAGTAAGTTTGGTGATGATGATGATAATCAACCTGATTTTAATGATATTCATCAAATGGTTGAAGAAGGTATTGATTATTTACAAGATAATATCGATATAAATAAAGTCGGTGGACACGTACAAGATTTCCTCAATAATTTGCAACAATAGTAGATAGTACAGTATATAGTATAAATATATATTACAATTGATTTTTCCTCATTGGAGAGGTTCTTCATCTATACATTGTAATCCTTTATCTTTAACAAATATATTTGTAATCAAACATATTGCTAACAATGGAATAGTCAAGTAAAAGAAATTCCTTATTGATTTCATGTACATTTCTCGTACAACCAAAACCTGAGCTTTACTTAAAACAGAAGTATCAATTTTAGAATATATATGACTTCTCATGTAGTTCAAGTATTCGGTAGGCACGATCAGATCAGGACCTTGACTATTAATTTGTTTTAATAAAGTATTGCTAATGATCAATGACGCCACAGCTAATCCCATGGCACCACCAAACGATCGAATAACATTTCGACAACTAATTACAACGGCTCGTTCTGATTTCTTTGCTTGACTTTGAGCCGCAATCATAGTGGGTTGGAAAGTACAGGCGACTCCACTTCCCATTAACAACAATACCACTGTGATTACTCCATAATTGGTATTTAAATCGAATAATAACAACAATCCACACGCCAAGGTCCAGAGTGAATAACCAACTATTACCACATGGATATAATGCCCCGTGTAACTGATGATTTGACCAGATATAACAGAGACTACCGATTGGGGGATGACTAATGGTAGCATTAGGATAGCGGAATGGATGGAATCCAAACCACGAACAATCTGATAATAGTAGGCAATATAAAACGTGAATCCATAATACGCCATGCCAAAGAAGAAATTCGATCCTAATATTAATGCCAATGATGTGCGGGTGAATAACGTCATGGGGATCATGGGTAATTCAGGGACTTTCCATTCCACAATTAAAAACCCCATGAATAGTCCTCCACCAATGACAAACATGGAGATAACTAGGGGGCTATTCCAGGCATATGTGGACCCACCACCACTTATGGGGATTAATAATAAGGTGATACTTGAACAACCGAATAATATCCCCCAATAATCGATTTTTTTGAATTGTTGAGATTTGGTCATCACCAGTTTTAATTGTTTGGTTTGTTCTTTGGTATCAATAACGAGTAGATTGATAATCATCACGGTAATAACAAACGGACACATCATCATGCGATAAAAATTCCGCCATGAATTATGTTCAATAAATGCCGACATAACGAAAGGACCTATTGAATTTCCTAATCCCACACTAGCACCTAATATCCCCTGATACCTGCCTCTTTGTTTCAACGTCACCACATCACTTAAGATCACCATGCATAAACTTTGAATCCCACCGGTACTCAAACCCGTGATGGCCCTAAAGATGAAAAACTGTACCCCAGTTTTAACAAACCCACATATCAAATCACCAAAGGCTAGGATGATTAAACAGGTCAATAACATGACTTTTCTCCCGAATATATCCGAAAACCGACCAAATAAAACTTGACATACGGTGTTTGCTAATAATGACGCCGTGGGGGCCCAATTAATAGTTGATTGTGCATTCAACTCTTTACCTATTGTGGGTAAGGCAATGGTTAAACCATTTTGATCAATGAAAGACGCAAATAATGCTAATGATAATGAACTTAGACAGATGATGAGTTTTTTCGTGGGTAAGACTCGATAATGGACGTCACCGAGTTGATCGGCTAATTGTTTAGTTTCTTCAATCGTAGATTCCTTTGACATGTTTCCATTACAGAGGTAACTGATATAACTTATAAAATTAATGTTGGATACAATCTACTCTGTTTATATGTCATTTCTTCTTGTACGAGTGTTTGGTTTTTGCAATTTGGATGAGTGAAAAAAAAAACTAAATTATTCCGAAACACCGATCTGAATTTCCCAAAGGGGTAATTTTGCGTGATTTTGTAAGGGAAAAAAAATTCCGTCTTTAACAAAGATCAAATAGAAGATGAGGGGATTCACAAGAGGGGATTATAATAATATTAACAATAATAAGGAGAGTAAAAAGAGGAATTGAAATCGGGAATTATGATTCGATTCCGAACTTGTCCATCTACAAAAAAACAGGTGACATGTTTTTCATTTCTTGGTACTCTTTATCTCCGTATCTCACCAATTAACTCATCTCCCCAAAAACACGTCTGTCCTTTTGGATTGTTCAAAAAAGGGATGTATGTATAGATATGCAGAAGTATATTATCCACTGACACGTCTTTAAATAACTCAACTTGTTTGTCGAGGGGGAGGAACTTGCTATTGAAATACAAATAGACGATAGTCAAACTTTGAATGACAAGTTTCTGTTCATGCTGTGGGTATAGGTGCTTGCCTAGAGCGCAAGAGCAAGCGCAAGAGCAAAGGAAGCTTTTGAACGTACAGTATATGTATCATGTAAGTGAATTATAATAATAATATATACAAGAAAAAAAAAATAATAAACCACTAGTTCATACATCCTCCTGTAAATGAATATGCGATCCAAAAAATAATATATACTACACTCTTTGCATATGCTTCTCTCTATGTGTATACATGTGTGTGTGTGTGTGTGTGTTTGTGTGTGTATACATGTGAGTGACGATTTTTAATTCAATTCTAGAAATTTCAATTTAGTTAATAATTATAGTACTAACAACTAATGAATGCCAAGGTTTGTATATAGAAAAGAAGTGAATTCATCGCACGACTATTTATATGTTATCAAAGGATGTGTGGGTGGGGTGTATAGATACATGATTACTAAAGAATTATACTACCTGGATATATATAACCAATGAATTTCAACTGCAATGGTTTGATTTATTTCTGGATACACAAACACCAGTGAGCAGAGAAAAAAATAATGGCTAAAATGATTTTAGGTGATTCTACATTATATTATATTATCTATGTGGAGTAAATTCCAAGTTTAATAATATTTACAGAGTCGTCGTCGTAGTAGTCGACATAGCCTTAGTTCGGCGGTTATTAATTACCGTAAATTCTGATATCTATTTTTTTTGGAGAACTGAAATTTTCAGTCTATGATAAGTAAATAAGACTGACAAAATCAAAAAAAGATCGACAATTGTAGATCTCCGTTGAGATCGAAAATAGATCAAAAAAATATAGAAGTTTGTAGATGAGTATATATCAGAAGTACTTTTCTGATTCATAAGGATATATGAAGATACTGAAGTAAAAGGACAATTGTGGATATTTGAAAAACAATACAATTTCAAGAAAAAATTACATTTCGACACAACATCAAGTAACTACGAAATCGTTAGTGTAATCGCCTTGTTTTTTCTTTTTTAGACTAATTCGTCAAGACAATAGACTTGAAAGTGGCGAAGAAGGAAAGGAGAGAGAATAGCAATAATAATAGAAAAACGGAATGGAATTGGAGATGGTGGATTATATGTCCGGGTATCCGTATTTACAAAGAAAACGCACCTTGCAAATAAAGAAAAATCAAAACAAATAAAATATTATTACTTATTTAAGCAATCTGGAATTTGAATAACTGTATAACTTATTCTTTCTTCCTTTGCATTTACACTACACTACACTACATTGCATTGTTTTTTCTTGCTGGTTATTTATCTATAAGAATTAGACGATATATGTATAAGAGAGATATAAGAGATTGAGCATAGACGTCGGTAGGCTTAATAACTTCTTCCGAATTTGGGGTCCGTGTGTATTACTCAGAGAGTTGTATATTTAGAATTACATGCAATGATTGAGCAACTTTTGATGTCCTCTCTCCTGTAGTGGAATGGTACAAGAAATTCGGAACTTTCCGTAATTGGTTTTGTCCCTTTAATCTTTTTGTTCATGAAATTCTGTAATTATATTACACATATACACGAGACCAAAAATTACAATAAAAAATAAACTTATTTTATTTGGAGAATTTTATTGTTGTTGTTATTGTTGTTATTCTTTTGGAAACCCTGGAAATTCCAGAAGTTTTGAGGATTAAACTTTTCTAGAAATAGAACAATCAGTTCTACAACAATACCACAAACACTCACAACCCCTAAAACAAAAAAAAATAAAGTGAGAGTGAGAGGCAGGACCACAAACAGAACAAACAGAACAAAGGAATCAAAACAATTGATTTAGTTTTTGCAGTTTCAAGACATCACTAGAAGTCTAGAACCTTTTTCCAGATATAATAACCAAAGTGAGACAGAGATGGGTTGTGAAATAACACTAACCTATTCTTTCTGTTTAGTGGCATGATATTCTACAAAATGCCTATTTATAGCATTTCTTTTTTTTTACGTGTCTATTCGCCTTGACTGGAGACCCTTTTGTAATTATTCTTGGAATACAATCAACCCTTGCATCCTATCCCATATGATTCTACTATCTCCCCAATTCAGGTATATGTAAAAGCATTCATGTGAATGTAAAAGCATACACGTGAATGTATGGTAGAAATAATAACAATACATGTTAATACATACATAATTCCGATTGTGATTATGATTAGACGATGAAAAAAAACACTCAATAGGTAAACGTTTTTACTTTTGATGCATGAAGATCTGCTTTCTTTTTTTTTGCTCTTTTTTGGCATCTTGCATTTTTTGGTGATGAAATGAAGAAGTGATAGTAAGAAATGATCATTTCTAGTTGACCGTCTTGAAAGGTGGTTATAGATGTATTTGCTTGGATACAGAAATCCACAACCCTGACCTACATAAGTAAGATCCTATCATACCAATCACATTAATTAGGATTTACACACATGTCAAAGGAGGTAATTCTCATATGAAACTATTAATTAGATACACATGCCATTAATAATAAGAATAATAATAATCATTCCTGCTGCTCCTTATTGTGTTTGGATAAAATTCTCCAAATTGAAATTTAGTAGTTTGAAATTATGATATAATCCAAGAAATCACCAACACATGAAAGATAAACCATATGTAAACAACACATACATTACTGCGTTTCCTACATCAATAACATACAATAACAATCCTTCTATCCTCTCAATCCCTCAATGGATGAGAATATGTATCATCGGGTGTATTGTTGTTTATTGTTTTGAATTTTTCCGTATTGGTAAAAATTCAAGGCTGAAAGGTACATTAGTAACGCAAACGATAAATACATATATAGCCTTGTTCTATTATTATTTATTATTATTTGCTATTGTTTTTTGAGTTTTTGAGGTGATTTAGTATCCCAACTAAATCAACAAAAACAAAAGGGTTTGTGAATTGAAAGGGTTTGTGAAACTAAGAGAATAAGGGTTTTTTAGTGAATTGAAGGGTTTGTGGAACTAAGAGTACTATACACAGGGATTACGTACTCAGATGAAATTGTTTCCCAACTTTCCTGTTTCGGCGAGTTATAAATAAAGTTTACTCGAATGCTAACTGGAAGTATATCCTAAACAACACAATAAAGATAACCTCAAGTTAGTACTTACCAGGAATTAATTAATTAAACCCGACTGATTTTACATACTTTACATATATTCATATTAGTAGTAGATCTCTATTCTTCTATTATTCTATTATTCGTGTAGATAGGAGAGTATAGGAGAGGGTGGGAAGATATCCGGTATTTTCTTTTTAGACGACGGATTCTTTTATTGTTTTGATATTTTGAAAATCCCTTTATTCTGGCTTGTCCAAAAGAAGAAAATAAAGTACGTTATTTCTATCACTGTGCTTCCAATGACCTACATACATATATGTATAACGATGTATACTTCTTAGGTTATGTAGAATGGAAATACACTCACATTACATATAACTTGCCTACTTTTTTGATATCTATTATTAAGCTTTGTTATTTTTCGAGGCAGATAAACACATCTTGTGCATGTGTGTACGTTGAGGTGTGGTTTGATGCATATATTATTAACAATCTAGGCGTGACTCTTTTAGTATCATTTCAAAAGCTGGTTGTATTTGTAGAGAGCAAAGAGAAATATAAACAATCACATAAACGTGGTTATGTTACGAGAATTGGGGTGTTTTAGAGGCGATGACTGGCGATTTTTACTTTGTCAATAATAACGGAATCCACAACGCAACACAATCACACAAACATACATACCCTTGTTTAGTGACGAAAACAGAATTGTCCTGGGATAGTTATGTATACTTCTAAAATTAGTAATACTACCAAGGATGTTATTCTTCTTCTCAACAAGAATCGCCTTGGTTTAGTGTTTCTCTTACAAAAAAAAAGATAGTTTATAGGTAATTGTAATAATGATAATCTCACATTTACAACAAATGTTGTTAATTCCGAGGATCGCCAAATGCCGGAAGTAAAAATTTAAACTAATCGTCGTAGTACTTATAGAGAGATTGTCAATTAATAACCATAATAATAATAGAGTGGTATTGTTTGCGACATTGAATTAATGTCATGTGAACTCAATAAACAAACGCATATAGTTGGAGAAGAAGAATGTTATGAAATTAAAAAGATTACAAAAAGGTTAAATAATTGTTTCATAAAGTTGCTAATTAACCAATAACCTAACCATTAAATATTAAGAAAAAGGTCGTGTCTGCTGCGCGGTAGTGGGATTGACAACCGATCACCCAAACAAACAAACAATAGAGCAATAGTTACTTCCTGCATAAGGTTGTTGTGTATTACATAATCCAAATTCTCTTACATTGCATTATACATTATATGTATATATGAATATACATACATAATATACGTTTTAAAAAAGTTTAATTTAGGTCATCGGGATGAAGTACTTGGAGTTATATATAATTACACAAAATAATACTAGACACCCCATACTATCATATAACAAATCCCAACACCAACCAGTATTAATTGATAATAGTGATAGATATGACAAACTACTTGGAAATGTTTCATACATAGATTTACAAACTTATAGGAAGGAAGAACTATCCATGTATAGATACATTATTTGTAGGTATTTTACAAAGGTAGAGGATACATTGCAGTACGTCAGAGCGAGGCGGTGGGGCGCTACTAATACACCACGAAAAGGGTTTCCCGGCTAACATCCGCGTAAACCAACCCAAGATATATATATATATAAAATAGAACGATCTAGATCATCCATCCCATCCATCAATAATATTATTTCCTTTTTGAATTAGTCCAAATAGATATATATATTGAAGCGTGATTGTGCATGGAGGAAGGAGGAGGCAAATGAAGGCAATTAGAGACAGATGAATTAATTTAAAGGGTTGAAGGGATGCGTTGGGATGCGTAAAAAACATCATATGATTATTATTGATGTCAAAAGGGGTCTTTCGTTAGTGTACGGGTGTTTAAGTTTAACACTGTAACGGTGTAACGGTGTGTCACTATATGAGTGTTGGAGTAGATGTAGGGATCCATGCAAACTTGTACAGACTAACACATATAGATTTGTATTTGAGATTGATCATACATTGGAGAATAAAGAAACTCTTATCTCTGGGTTGAAGAAATATGAGGTGATGTTAAACAGAACCTAAAAGGAAATATGAACAGAACCCTAGTTTGCCTCAAAATATAACAATAGGAGGAGATATTCCAAGAATGTTATATGTGTATATACAGCACTAAATGGTTGTTAATTGATACTGTGTTTAAATTCTTGAAATCTATTATTCGTAATGTATATGTACGTACGTACGTACCTTTATACATGTCTCATGATGCCCTACAACTCGAGAAATAATTAAATATGAATAAATACATATATATCGAATTTACCTAAATTAAGTAAATATCAAAGCAAAGTCGATTAATGTGGTAGTGATTATACTAATATATTCTTTCTTTTATTTGGTAGTATATGCACTGAATGGATTTGTTCGGGGCTACCATGTATAAATGTATCATGTATGGTTCGCAAAATTGATATCGAAATAAAGAATGTAAATTGGTTAATTTAGTTTGTACTCTACTGAGAGAAAGAAAGTCTATTAGTCTGGATTTTAAGTAAATGTATAATCCATAATTGTACGAGTTATCTAAAATGTTAATCCCATTTAGTAAGTTATTTTTTCTTTCTTTCTTTGTGATTTCACTGATCTACTCATACTATTCGTCCAATCACTCCTTTCGAATTATTTGCTCCCCCTTTATTCCTATACGGTACTATACAACGTAGAAATAGATTCAGATTGTCGACGGCGCACAGAGTATAGAACACTAAGCAAATATAAGTATAAGATAAAAAGCAAGGGGGGCACACATAGACAGGATGGAGAGATTTCTCTAGACATCACCTTACGCCCAACACACCAAGAAAACGAAAAAACGAAGAAAAAAAAGAAAAATTGAAAATCTTTCAATCGGGATTATCGATGTTTACAAGGAGGGTTTCCTGTTGTTGGGTGGTGTGTAGGTGTGTGTGTGGGTGTGTATGTGTGTGTGTGTGGATTCTCGAGGATTGTTCTTGCCTTGCTTGTTAATAAACTTGTTACTAACCATACCCAAGTTTGTGTTATGTACTTGTGTTATTTACTTGGATTAGTTTAAAAGGATATTGTGTAAGACTGCCAAAAATATACGTATTCTTAAAATACGCGTAATGTTTGAAATAAACCCATTCAAGAGTAGACTAAGAAATATTGAAGAATTCTAATGTTTGACAGTTTTGTATTTTTATCCATCGTGTAATTCAAAAAAGAAATATTTTTGTATTTCTTTTTATTATTTTCTTTCTAAGGCGGGATTATACCATTAGAATGATCATCTTCTCTTTCCTTCTCTTCTCTTTCTCTTCTCTTTCCTTCCGTTTCTCTTGTTATATAATGGAACGAGATGAAACAGGTTTTAGACTTGTTCTTTGAATGAAATACGGAATAAGTTTCATCCAAGTATTGCAGAATAATAAATATAATAATAATACAAGATTGAGTTTTGAAGTATTACATTTTGCTGGTTTATTTTTGTTGATTCTCATGTCACACACATAGACATAGTAAAATAATATTCAGAAAAGATTGACGATAAATCTAGAATCAATGCGTCTAGGGTTCTAAAATTACAAAGTAGAGTAGAGTAGAGAGGGAAGGATTTTCGGGAATGTTATACACAAAAACCTTTTATTTTAAAGGTCATGTCAGGACAAGTAAATGAAGATTTACAAACATACAGGGTTATATGGTGTATGGTGTATGGTATATGTTTGATGGTTAATTTTTACTTGGTAGGCGTTAATACGTGCAGGTACACCTTATAATCTAAAAAAGGGAACAATAGTCAAGTAGATAAACAAACAACCTGCCTCTGTTATTGAGAGAGAGAGTTGGATGTGAAATATGGATTAACAATCAGGTTAGGATGATTATGGTATAATGTTGTAGTTGTTCGTAAGAGGAAAAAAGGACACGCGTTTAGAAGAGGAGAGCGGAATAGGAATATCGGAAACTTTAGAGAATAATCCCGATATTATTTAGTAGTTGTTGTAATCAACAACAACAACAATGAGTACCTAATAAGGCTAACGCGGGAGAGATTACAGATCATCCATCATTATCTGTTACATATTCTTTAAACTCTATTTTCTTGGTTTTCTCATAGTTCCTCTTGGTTTCCCTCGCGGTAAAAATACAAGAATATTCAAACAATGAATGGAGAGTGATGAGAATAATATAATTGAATAAGAATAATGGTAAATAATAATATTTATTATTTGTTTTTAGTTTGTTTAATAACCAAATGTCACAAACTAAATATCTGAAACATAAAAAAATTCATCCAGGACATTGGAGATATTATTATTATTATTACTGAAGTGATGACCTTTGTATTTTCGAATAAAATTTGTATAGAAATTGAATGAGAAAAAAAAAACTTCAAACGACAAACGACAAAATCTCAAACGAGAAAACGCCCCAACCAAGAAGACTTAGGACCAAAAGACCTAGACCATGGAAAGAATTTCATGACATGAAACTATAAAACATTATTATTATTTGTATTTTATTTTTAGACAATTGTTATTAGAAGACCAAATAAATAAAGTTACCGCATTTATCGGTTGTCATTAGTTTGTATTGTATTAATACAATGAAGAGTGGATCAATTGTTCTAGTTAAAGTATTTGTATTAACTGTCGAACTCTCGTATTGTACAAGAAGGAGTAAGAAATAGGAGATAACTTAATAAGGTCATTATTTCATGTATCAATGACTAAAAAAAATTGAAAGAAATTTTTAGACATCCGGTTTTGCGTTTAGAAGTGAGTAAAGAGTGGGAGTGAAGGATTGTCATTACAACAACTAATGAAGTAATTAGTATGAACTAAAATCATAAAATCATAAAACAAGAAATAAAAAGCAAGTATTTCTGAAACAGCAAGTATTCGTCAATAGTACTAGAATTTTGATATTTGTGATAATAACTACCAGGATAGAAGGGAAGGGTTATAAAGGACTGGTATAATCATAGAGGGTTTATTGTCTAAAAATAATTATGGAAATATAGAAGAATCACACAAAAGAATACGGGATAGGATAGGAGACATGGAACCAGGAGTAAAAATAATAAATAATAAAAATAAAAAATCTCAAAATTCAGGTTCCGTTTTTCAAAATATTTCTAAAACTAAAACTAAAACTAAATCACAATAACTAACTAATAATAATAATAATATTATTACTTTGGTTATGGTTTTAATACTTGTGCATGAAGTAGTAAAACAACCTCAATATTTTATATAACCCTAGTTGCATTGAATATGATATAACACTTGATACAGAAGCATATGCACACAAAATCAACTCAACATTTATTCTTCTACATAACTATAACTCACATACTTACATACATACATACATACATACATACATTGGTAGTTTCTGTAAATTTTCTACTTTTACAAATAATATCACACAACAACTTTTCTGTTTGTGTTTGTGTTATGGGTTGGTTATTTTTAGTATGAGGTACATTTTAGTTAATACATGAAGTTCTATTTCCAATTTTGTAATTTTTTAAATAATAAAATAAAAATCTTTCTTCTAACTATTCTATTACTTTCAGGGTGTAGTGGGCTGTAATTGATTTCGATTGTTTTAATTTTAAATTTTTTTTTTTGGGTTTCTTGTAATTCTTCTGAACTATAAATAAAACCACATATAACCTTATAAAACTTTTCTAAAATTTTTTAATTCCTTTTATTCTCTTTCCCTTTCCTACTTTTACTTTATATTATATTTATCAGATATACATTATCTACAGTTCATTTATTCATATTTAAGAAATTATCTATATTCCTATAATTTCTGTTTGTTCATATCTTTTTATTAATTTTTGCACCCAGAGTATAAATAAATCTTTTTCATAATTATCTACTTCAATTTATTTAATTTCTACTTTTAATTTCTTTCTTTCCTTTACCTTTTTTAGATATGGCTACTACTTTAATGACAACTAGAAACTTTTATGAACCATCTTCTACTTCAACTCCATCTACCACATACAGCATTCCTCCAATTAATATGCATAACAAGGATACTACCAACAACCATACCACCGGTAATTCATTATTACAATCAATTCAAACTTCAAGTTCAACGGCAACTTCTGCTTCTACTTCACCAAGTCAAATTATTCCTTCTGTACAATACATTCAGCAACCTATAAATTTACAACCCATTAAAATACCCAGTCCAATTGAAGAGAATAGTACTAACAATACTAATAGTACTATGCCAAAAGTATTGGTTTCTCCTAATGATAGAATAAGTCTTTCTTCGGGTTCAAGTCTTGGTAAATCTTATCATTATTCATCAACACAGACATCATCATCATCTACTAGACCTACGGTGTTGATTGCTTCTTCTCCAACTTTACAACCAACAGGTCCTCCACTTCCTCCTCAACCTTCATCAGCTACTAGTAATTCAACTACTACAAGTTTACCTCCGGTTAATTCTAGATCTCCACAAACGAGAATATTAGCTCCTATGCAAGTACCTCCTCCTCCACCACCTCAACAACAACAACAATCACCTCCACAACCTCCACCACAACCAATTCCATCTTATTCTACTAATCAATATGTTTATGTCCAACAACAACCACCTCAACCACAACAAGTACAACAAGCACCACCACCACCACCACAATACGTATACTATCAACAAGCACAACATCATCAACAACAAGCAGCCCAGCAACAACAACAACAATTCTTACTCCAACAATCATCCAATCCATACTACCAAGCGCAAGCTAGATTCCAACAAGAACAACTTCAACAAGTCCATCAAGGATTACCACCTAATATGATATCCCGTGGTATTCCCATGACCATTGCCATGAACATGAACATGGGTATGAACATGACCATGAATGGTAATGCTAACAACCTTCGTAGGAAATCTAAACAAAGCACTACGTGGTCACCTAAGGAAGATAAATTATTACGAGAATTAAAAGAAGTTCAGAAATTAGGATGGAGAGAAATATCGACGTTTTTCAATGATAGAACCCCAAATGCTTGTCAGTTTAGATGGAGAAGAATTATCAGTAGTGTCACTGGTAATACATCCACCGTTAACATCACCAAACCTAATGTGTCAGGGGTTACTGTTGGTGGTGGGATTAATGGGAAAAATCCAACTAAAGGTAGTGGACATTCTATAAATTTCTTATTAAATTAAGAGTTCTATAAATATATTATAATATCAATAAGGGGGTTATACCTATTTAATTCTCTAGTATTATAAGTCAAGTTATTTATTATTTATTATGTATAATGTATATTATTTAATATTGTGAGTGAGTGTGTGTGTAATTAATTAATTAAATAAATGAGTGAATGTGATAATATCCAATTCAGTAGATATAACTCAATGGTCTTACAGGTTCATAATCAGGGATATTTATGAAGATCATTAGAAAGTATATCAACCCAACCCAACAAAAAAATATCGACTAATAATAAAAAAATTATAAGCTTTTTGATTGGGAGGTGGGGGAAGGATGATTATGATTATGGAAATATGATTATGGAAATATGAATCTCTACATATCACACCAATCACCCATTTCTAGTTCTATTTAGTTTTACAATTTACGGCGAGGCGCGAGTCATGCGTCCTATAATTGTTGTGATGCAGAAAGTTAACTCCTTATTATATTCCATCATTTCTTTTTGTTTTATGTTCTTGGATTGTTCTTGGATTGTTCTTCTGTGATGCAGAATTTAAACAACGATATAATAACATAAAAGAAGAATAGAAGAGCGGTTAGAATTATATTTACGTTTACAATTATTGTTACAGATTTCATTTTAGGTTTAAGCCGATATAGGATATACCAAAAAGGCTGATGGTATAATGAAAGTAGGTTTTTCTTGGAAGGTGATGAAGATGAATCATGGATATAATAATTACACAATGATGTAGAATCATAATTTCAGATTCAATTAACTACAAGAAAATAACTAAAACATGAAGAACCAATAAGAGAGGAGTGTTAACAATTATACACACAAATATAGAATTAGACTTTCTAGTGGGGGAAACAAGAAAGGAGAAGGGAGAAAGGAGTAAATTTACTCCTTTGTCTATTGGATGGGATGTGATGGTTTTGTGTAATGTAACATTAATTAACTATAATTATAATTCTTCTATCCTTCTACCTGTTGTTGTTTTTCTTCTTTATGTTGCAATTGTTGAAGTTATTACTATGGGTTAACTCTCGTCTTGACAATATTAAATCAAATGAAAATTTCAAGTTTGTTTGTTAAGAGATATTGATTCTGTTATTATTATTTATGAAGTGATTCATATAAATGTTTACCCCTCTATGTATATCACTCTGATTCCAATTAAAACAAAATCCAAGACTTTTTCTTGTTCGTTTCATTTCGTTTAGTTCCCATTGAAGGTCTTCTCCTTCTTCTCATTACTCTTCTCATTACTCCTCCCCTTTACTCCCCCTTGCTTCTATTTCAGGAAGTTTAAATAATATTATTTCTTATTCTTTGTTTGTTCTTCTTCTTCTTTACATAATTATATTAAGCAATATTACTTTTTTTTAATTTACCTAATTTAGAATACATCCAATTGTTCATAATTTCTTACTTTCCTTAAAGAACAATAGTCGGTTCAGTTGCTTCCAACTAAATCCCAACTAAGGGCAAAAAAAGAAATTCAGTAGAAGTCTACAGTTAAACTCATCGTCGTGGAATTCCTCTATAGGTTAATCTTTATACGATTCTAGATTTCTATATTAGATTCTATGATGTACGGAATTAACCCTAAAATCCCTAAAAAAAGAAGATCACCAACTGGAATGTTTTATAACTGATGATCATATATAAGAGGGAGTGACTAGTAGAAGAGGGAGTGGTGGTTGAAGATTTCATCTTCAACAACAACCTAGAAAAAGAAATTATATTATATAATATTATTAAATTTCAAGTCATTGTAATATATGTATCATGTAGTATGGGCTATTATGTGTAGTGAGTCGTTGTCAAGGTAAGTGTACCTCAGGTACCTCAATTATGAAACATCTCAAAAACAATAAAACAACAGAAATACATACATATACACTTATGAATCGCTGATCATTAAATTCTGTTGGTTTTGTTAAAAATTTACCAAAAAATTCAATAAAAAAAATAAGAAATCATTCTTTTTTAGAAATTGTTAAGGAAGTTTATATCTTAACCATTTGTCTTTATATCATATGATATATCACACTGAACGTATCATGACTTAAAAACCAATGAGTAAGAATAATCTCTTTGTGTAGGAATAGAAGTGAAGATATGTTATGCTATGTATCAATAACTGTAGTATTGAGTTTGCGGGGGGATCAAAGTATATGTAAATAATGGCCATCGGATTTATTACATGGTCACATAAGCGAAACATCACAAAGGAGAGAAACATTAGTTCCAACAGCCAATAGAACAAAACGTATAACATGAAACAAAACAAAACATAAGTTATTTATTTATTTACATTGACGTAAGGAGGGTTGACATACATGATACACAGAACAAGTAGAGAAGCAGAGAGGGTCATGAACATTCTAATTTAAAACATCATCAATGAACAAACTTGAAACCCAGGGATGTTGTCGTCGTCCTCCTCCTCGTCTTTTATATATTAATACCAAGTATACCCGTAAACATAATAATGATTGTGTAATGTATATATATTTAGACAATACATAAGAAATTCCACAAATTCAAGTTAATTTTGCTCTTTCTCATTCTGTTGGGTATATCTCCTACTTGCTATATCCGCCTGCAAACACACAAATACCGACAATCAACACAACTCATTACACCCCTAAAACATAACACTAAGTAAAGTGTATTAAAATAACTTATATCATCCGGCTAGCTTTCCGGTGAGGTGGAGTAAGAAGAGGAGGAGGACGTAGTTGGTGGTGTTGTTTTGAGTAAGAATCGTGTTATATTATAATATTTTTTTTGTTTTGTTTTGGTTGAAGATTATCGTTGACACTTGATGAGTTCTCCTCTTAGTATACACTAGTGTTATGAAATATGGGATTTACAACTCACTATATAGAAGGTATGAATATAGAATGTAAGGTACTTTGTTCCAAAATGAAATATTATTATAACGAAAAACTACAGAATTTCAAATAATTTTTTAGATAAATCTAGACCTTCGATGGGGGAGGTGAGAGGAGAGCATAATGGTTAGTAAATATATTTAGGTTTTGGGTTTTGGGTTAGGGATTGTTGGTTATGGACATAGTGACATCGTATGTATATTGATGCCCCCCTTTTTTTAATATCATATTGTGTTGTTTTGTTTTGTGGAGTTAACTTTAATAAAAGAGATCACGTTTTTTTGGGTATAAATTAATTAAATGTTGTTAACACAACTGGTTAAGCTAGTGATGATAGTGAAAGAATAATCAACTCAACACAAATAGGGGAATGTTTGAACATACTCATCACAGGGTTTAAAACTAATAGACATAATATCACAAACATACAACAATTCGTATTAGGATGATATTATGACATGACTTTTGGAATTCCCGTTCAACTTGTATTACTTAGTCGCTTAAACTATTTTGTGGGTTTTACTTTGTGTGGGTTAATAGTTCGTAAATACTATTGAAGGGTTGTTTTAAAACAAATGTTACTTACCACGTCATCATCAAAACAACAAAAACAACGTATACCTTTCGCCTTCCCAAATAAGGATGAAACAATAATAAATACAAAACAGGTTGATCGTCTCGTCTCGTCTCGTTTCGTCATGTCTCGTCATGTCTCGTCTAACTCTACAACGTAAAAGTAAAATTTAGAAATCGACACATTCCAAATTTCAAGAAAGAAAAACACAAATAGAATGATTAAAAGTGTTCTAGAATCTCATGCCGCCTTTATAATTTCCTTGTAGATAGTTATTGTTAATGTGGTTAATCCTGTTGGTTTTGTACTTCTTTCTGGGATTTTTGTTTTTTTAGTTTCATGTAATGGTTATGATCATTTTGTTATATTGCAAAATCAACAACGATGTAAAACAAAAAAAAAATATAAAATAAGTTATGTAGTCTGAGTTAAATGAATACCTCCCCCTAGGAAACTGACAAGGAAGAAACTTGTATATTCGACAAACGAAAGAAATGTAGAATAACTGTTTCGGGTTGTGTTGAATTTACAATACGGAATATACAACAAACTCCGTGATTATTATTTTATAATCCACTCAACCGCGTTTAAACACCCTCTACTCTAACATCAACGTCAACTCATCCACATACCAACTAGGAATGTTTTATGTCATTGTTTTGTTTTGTTTTGGTTTGTTTGACGGGCGGTTGGAATACACATTGATACATGATAACACAACAACAATAGTAACAACAACAATTCAAGCGATACCGGTATATCACAAGCGCTAAAAAAACCAATTAACCGAATAGAATAGACCAGAATTAAGTCATATCACAGAACTCATTAGCAAAGACAAATACACGAGGAATTTATTTCTTAACTTCTTAGCATCCACTAGTGATCTTCTATTCTGTTATATGTCAAGTTTAAAAGAAAGAAAATTATGTAATCGCAAAATATGCCCCTCAGTCGTTATATAGCAACAGTTTCGAAATACCTTTGTGGTGTGGATTCTATTTATAATACTTTTTGGACATCAACCCCATAAATTTCATCATTGATCATCATCACGTGTAAGAAATTATTTTCTCCAACTCTAATGAAACAAGTAACAAAGAAGAGAGAGTTACACAAAACTGGAATGGAAATTAAGAAAATTTGCATTTTCCAGGAACAAGACACAAACATCGTAATCAACTAATATCAATAGTGAGAGATATGGGTAGTAATGTTTAATCATTTCACATTGTTTTCTAATATACATGTATCTATTTCGTATACAACCCCAACTTAGTCAAAACAAATAATCAATATCTTTTTCCAAATTGGAGCTTTTTGGAATCGTTCTTTTTCTTCTAATTTTTCTAACGCCAAAATTTCTGGATCATAAATGACTCTACCGGTATCAACATCGATATCTTCAACTTTTTTCCACAATTTCCAATTCCTGGTCCAGATTTTATGAGCCACATAACAGAATAAAAACACTGGGGCACCCAAATAATTCTCAAAGAAAGAATTAGCATTTGGTTTTCCATCACCACCCAATGGCCATAACGAAACCCAAAATTGTGCCACCAAAATCAAACTGTTGATAATGATGGAAAGATAAGATCCCCAAAGACCAGTTGGTGAAACATACGCCAAGGTATCTAATCCAATCCCATGATGTTTTAAGGCGGCTCTGAATCTAACATGAGAAACACAAATAAATAACCAACAGATAATAAATGAAATACCGGAAATAGATAATAACCAGGTGAAAACAGTTTCTTGTTTTTCATAAGCGGCAATAAATCCAAATAACCCGGCCAAGATAGAAATAAACCAAGTTCTGGTTGGTCTACCTTTTTTATCAATATAATCCAACCATTTTGGTCCCAATCCTTGTTCGGCCATAGATTGCATCAAACGTGGAGAACTATACATGGCAGCCGTGGCCACGGAGGTAACGGAAATTAAAATCACCGCATTGATAATATGAGGAAGAACTTTGACTCCATTTAATTCAGCAGCAAGAACATAAGGTGAGGCATGACTACCACCGTTACTTCCACTACCCATTAAACGAGGATTATCTTTACTAACCAATAACCCCACCAAGGCCAAGGACCCCAAGAAGAGGACAATAACTTTGAAATAAACCATTTTAGAAGCGGATCTAATTGATGATCTTGGATTAGCGGTTTCACTAGCAGAAAGAGCAATAAATTCCGACCCACCAAGGGCAAATGATGAAGTAACAAACACGGAAGCTAAACCTTTAAAAGAAGTAAATGGACCAGGATGATGATAATATCTTCCACCAATAAACCCTTGAGGACCACCACCAACATCAATGATTATCCCAAATATAACAAATCCCACCAAGAAAATAATCTTACAACAATTAAACATGGATTCACAAACCGCATAAACTTTAGCACCACCCAAGTTAATCAAGGTAACCACGATGAAAAAAATCATCACGAAAACATCCGGGTTTATACTAGTTGTCCAGAATGAAATTGTCATTGCCGCAGTAACCAATTCCAACGCCAACACACACATCCATTGCACGGCATAATTCCAACCAATAGCAAAACCCAAACTTTCATCAACAAATTTCCCATAATAAGATTGGAAACCCCCCGGAAGTCCAGGATACGCAATGGCCAATTCACTCACGGAATTAACCGTGGGAGTAAGCATGATTATCCCGGTACAGAAAAAAGCAATCAACATCCCCAATGGACCAGCTTGACGTAACTTACTACCGGAAGCAACCAATAACCCGGTTCCTAAACCAGTGGATAATGACATGATACGTAATTCTGTTTTTGATATGCTTTGGATTTTACTCTCAGAGGAGTTTTTCCCGGTTTCTCTTCGGAACGAATCAATGAAATCATGAACGAATCCGTGGGATTTAGATGATTTGGAATCCGAGGAGGTGGATGTTATACTTGCTGTTGAACATAATTCATTCAGATTAATACGTTCAAGTTTGTTATTAGCAACTGGATTTTTCTCAATCGACATGATAACTAGTTGTTGTTGTTATTATAGAAAAAAAATTTAATAAGATGAGATGAAGGAAATATGCAAAATAAAAATAAATAATAATAAATAGTTATGCTAGTTTATATATGAATAGATAATGAAAGTTGATAAAGATGATTATAAAAAAAATACGATTTTTAAAGTAGGGGTTAAATCTGGGGAAATTTATCAAGATATTTATACATAAAAAAAACATTGCAAAAATTTCAGATTGGGTTTATATTGGGTAATAAAATTTTACAGCTCCGAGAAGACTAAGAGAGTGAAAACCAAAGAGAAGGCAAAGAGACAAAGAAAAAAAAGAAATACAACTACCTGCATATAACCACCGGAGTCACAAAGGGTTAAGAAAATAGAAAAAAAAAGAAATAAAAAAAAAAAAGAAAAATTTTTTTTTCCGTCAAAGTTTTGAATTTTTTTAACTCCGATTTTTGACAACTGGTTAATTAAAGCGAGACTACCTTACTCACTCTATGTCAATTGTCTTATAGATAAGGTAGGTAGAAGATCAACAGAGAGAGTGTTATCTAGGACGCATGTATATTTAGTCTTCCTTGTCGTTACTGTTTTTGGCGATCATCTTTAACCTATGTGATGTAATTTTTTTTATATATGAAGTTTTGTGTAATTTATCTCTTGTTGTTTCCCAATTTAATAATATTCTCTCACTTTGTAAGGCAAATTCCATTTCGCTTGTTTGTTACCTTTAATCTTTAATTTATTATTATATTATTTATTGATGCTCTTACAAACGGCGTTTTCTTGCAAATGTTTATGGGCGAATGTAACCAATTATAACACACTACAACAATTAATTTGTGATATAAATTAAGGGCAATAGGGCGATAGGGCAATAGGGCGATAGAGCAATAGGGCGATAGAGCAATTGGGCGATTTGCATTATGACGTTCTTATGGTTTTAAATTACCTTCCCCTCCACTCCACTCCTCCCCAGGATGTTTAACGTCCGATGAAGGTGGGGCAGAACTGCACTGCCCGATTTTATTTCTTTGTTAGTTTAGTTTCATCTCTTATTGTAAGTACTATTTCTCCTTTTACTATAGAGTGGTGTATAAAAAAAAATTTTTTTCCGGTAATCTAAAAGATAAATTGTCTTATTTTCTTGACAGCCAATTAAAAATTTTCTTGATGTCTTTCCAATTGGTTTAGATGGGAGTAGAAATTATACCACCATTATAGATATCTACATCTCTATGTATTCATCTAACACCTATCGGTAAGACTGTATTTTGAATTTAGATAACTACACTTATTTCATCATACATTTCTTTACAACAGAAAAGCAACTTGTGTAATAATAAACCACTTTTTTTCCGGTTTGATTGTGTCCGATTCCGCTAAGAAACGTTTTTTCTTCTTCTTGACTTCTCTTGTGTTTCCCTTTGTTAATTACCAAGAAATATCACTAATAATCTAAAGGCAATAATCAAGTAAAACGTTTATTAATGTTACAATTTCATTACAGATTTGTAATATAATAGAATTCAATTAATATTCACGTCTACCCCATCCTACCCCCCATGAAGTTATTGTTGGGTCAACTCTCGGGAGAATCACTAAACTATTCCGAATTCCAAGAATTTACAATTTCATATCATATCATACGACGTAAGATCACGCATAGACTTCCCCAGAAGGGGATAGTAGACATGAGGGGGTCACACATTTACTTATGCATATTATTTTATGCAATAACCACGTTTTAATTCGTTGTCTAGACAAGGATTGTCCAAAATAAGTAACTCTTCTCCCCGCAAGAGAAGCGCTTATAGGTTTTTTGCTTCTGACACCAGAGTGCCCTCCTACTGTTTCACTCTCTATTCTTCAATTGAAGTATCCTACGGGTTTCCTGATGTCCTGATTATTAGTACCATTTTAACATGTATATCACTTGGTAGCGACATGGTCGTGTCCTGAGCAAATAAATTTTTTGTTTCGAGACGCGTTCTTTTATTTATTTTTATTTATGTTTTCGTTTGAAAATTGTAGTGGAAGATATCAACATCAAGCACCTATACACAGCATGGAGACAACAACTATATCATCATTACCTATTAAACTTAGACCAGCCAACTTGCGTCCTATTGCATTTAGAATATTTTCTAAAAAACATGGATTGAATATTAATACGGAAGCATTGAATGTATTGACCGATATCATTAGTTATAAATTTGGATCTGATTGGAAAAGTATTCGATCTCAACAATACCTTGAAGAGATTGCAAAGATTTGGAAAGTTGAAGATCGTGGATTATTCATTGATGCTGATGGATTGAAACAGATCATTAAAGATTTGAATACCAAGAAAGTAGTTGGAGATGATAATGATAGTGGTAAAGCCCATCGAACTGATACTATTGCTGATGATACCAATGAGGGTAATAATGATGTGGATGAAATAATAGGGGATGGTGATATTGATTGGAGAGATTATTTTAAAGTTATATCACCTAAAGATCAACCAAAGAGTATTTTTGATACCACCAGAAAACAATTTGATATTATTTTTAAAGATAAATCAGAGGGGATGAATTTATTTTCAAGATTACAGGATAATTTACCGGCAAAAATCAATTCTTATCATAATCGATATAGTTTAATTCGTGATAGATTATCGAGAAATGAAAATTTCCAAAAAACTTCCACCATGAGTATATCGGCATTACATTCGATGAAATCAGGTGAGAAAACAAGTCATGAAATTACCTTAATTAAGAATATGTTAGGTAGAGATGGACAGAAGTTTTTATTGTTTGGATTACTTAGTAAGAGTTCTAATGGGGAATTTATTTTAGAAGATGAAACTGATTACATTGAATTGAATTTATCTCAAGCGTTTAAAAGTCCTGGATCGTTTTATTGTCTTGGAATGTATTTTTTAGTCGAGGGGATTTATTCTGCCAGTGGTGGGTCTTCTAATCAAGATTCTAATTATATTGGGGGTTGTTTTTATGTTAGTAATATTGGTCATCCTCCTAGTGAACGAAGAGAAAGAAGTTTGGATTATTATGGACATTTGGATTTCTTGGGTATTCATCGACAATTCTCTACAGTTACTGGTGAGAAATCAACCAAAATCACTAAAAAATATCGAAGAATGTTGATTGATAAAGAATCAGAATCTCCTCATCGAAGAATCATCTTTGCACTGGGAGATACTTCCTTAGGTGATGGTATGATGAAATTTCTTCAACGATTAGAAAATTCAATCATAGAATCACCAGAATATGCTCCTATAGCGGTGGTATTCACGGGGTCCAATTCACCAAATAAAGATATTTTCAAGAAAAATTTAGATAAATTATATCCTAATTTATATTCCAAACTGAAAATTATTGTTCTTACGGGAGATCTAGTGCTGAGTGGTAATTTACCATCATTGGAATTCTTAAATCATCCTAAACAACCAAACACCACGCTTACCCAAAACCCCACCACCATAGCGTATCTAAGTCAAGAATTAATCATTATGAATGATCAAGTGATGCTGCAATTAAGAAAAGGTGATTTGAATTTTGGTAGTTATGAAGAACGAAACGAACAGAATATTCCTTCCAAAACCAAACAAGCAAGAAAACTCGTGAAAACTATTCTTGATCAAGGGTATCTTACTATAGGTAGAGGTTTGAACCTGGTTGATTTGGAATATGATTATTGTTTTCGTCTTGAACCGGCTCCAACTATGGTTGTTCTACATGATACTAGTTTCCCTCAGTTTGATGTTACTTATAATGGATGTAAAGTGGTCAATGTTGCTGCTGGTCAAGGGGGTAATCAATTTAGTTATATGGAATATTACCCAGCCACAAAATCTTGTATATTTAAAGAAGTCTAGCTAGTAAATCTCTGTAGGAATATATTTTTTAACAACTAATAATTTCCAACGCGACAAAAAAAAAAATCGTATTGTAATAACAATCCACCACCATCATCAATAACAACCATGTCAGAATCAATACCATTTGTTAAATCCAAACATGTCAATTTCATCATTGAACAAGAATCACATCGATCATTTGAATATTGGTTAAGTGAGCATTTACGAATGAATGGATTATACTGGGGTATAACTGCATTAATAACCATGAATGAACTAACCAACACCACCTTACCCGAGAAAGACGTCATAGATTATGTATTTTCATGTTGGGATGAAAAATCCGGATCGTTTGGATCATTTCCTAAACATGATGGACATATGTTATCGACATTATCGGCATTACAAATCCTATCCATATACGACCCTCATTTAACTCATATCTTACCCCTTGAAAAAAAACAGAAATTGATTAAATTCATAATGGGTTTACAGTTACCTAATGGAAGTTTCCAAGGTGATAAATACGGAGAAGTTGATACTAGATTCGTATACACTGCGGTATATTCGTTATATTTATTAAATTCATTGACCAAAGAAATCGGCACCTCGGCAAGTCAATTCATTCTTCAATGTTTTAATTTCGACGGTGGGTTTGGGTTAGTGCCAGGTGCAGAAAGTCATGGAGCCCAAGCATTTACATGTATTGGAACATTAGCCCTAACCAACAACTTACATCTTCTTAATGACACCCAACGTAAAAAACTCATTGGGTGGTTGGTTGAGAGACAAACGGAGACTGGTGGGTTTAATGGCCGTCCCGAGAAATTACCCGATGTATGTTATAGTTGGTGGGTTCTTTCAAGTTTATCAATGTTGGATCAAAAAAATCAAGTTGATTTGATCAAGTTGGAAAAATTTATCTTGTCTTGTCAAGATTTAACAAATGGTGGCTTTAGTGATCGTCCCGATAATCAAACTGATGTTTATCATACTTGTTTTGCTATCACTGCTTTGTCTTTAATTGATCATAAGAAATATTCTTTTAAAGAAATTGATCCTATGTTGTGTTTGCCTGTAGGTATTTTATAGGTGACGTGCGGCTGTATAAAGTATTTCCTGATGCGGATTGTATTAAATGTTTGATGAAGATTTCTTAGCTTAACATATTTTTTCCATCTCTGTCAAATATGAAACACCTGATATTACTACACCTATGCTTATTTTTAACTCTTGTAAGGACCAAGAAACACACTTAGAATATTGTCGCAATTATCAACAAACATGAAACATCACTCTAACCTATATTGTAAAATGATCTAATATATAAACATCCACATTACCCATGTTATTCTATTTCGGGAGAGGGACTCCACACACCACTAACCATTATTATGTCAAGTACATCTATCGTACCTGAGATAGACAGGATAGTCCAACAACTTCATAAAATATCAGAAGATAAATTAGTGAAATTCATGTTAATAACACAAAGTATATCACCAATCAGTGAATTTAATTTCCATTATTCAAATCATTTTACAAGTACCCAAACCAATGATATCAAAACCATCCTTGGTAAATCACTCAGTGATATTCGACCCGTATTGAATCATACCAAAACCATCACCCTAAGAAAGTCCATCCCTGATGGAGATGAAGTAGACGACGTAAGTGAACAATTACGAGATTTATTCAACTCATTAAATCAAAGTGTTTGTAAAGAAATCGCCAAATTATGGATTAAAATCCTTGAACCCAATAAACAGAAATATTTCCCATATACAATTAAACATATTAAACCAACATGGTGGCCGTCGAAAGTTGTTCATACCGAACCGGATCATTTGAAAAAAGATGAACGAATTCTGGTGTTAATTAATGTCGTGAGGAATCTGAAATTTAATTTAAATCATGTTAAAGTGGATATGATGAGAAATAAGATTAAACATACAGAAGATATAATTCATGAGATTTTATACATTTGTTTCTTTGATCGGTTGATACGTAATACTAGTGTGGATGAGAAGGTATCTAATGGTAATGATCATGAGAGGAAAGGGGTATTTGATGGTGATGAAGTTGATTTGATTGTTAGTGATATGAGATTTAATGATGATAATGATGGGATATTACAAAGTAAAATTGAAGATCATGATATAAATACCAAAGTTTTCAAATTGGGTGCATGTCCAAGTACATCAATAACAAAAAAACCAAACAAGGAGAAACCCAAGGATAATGATAAACTAAAGAAAGTTAGAAAACAAGGAATTGTAAAGAAGAAGAAGAAGAAACTAAGTACATCGGGAATTTCACGATTAGAAACTGATCCCAGAGTGACTACATCGATGGTAGTCCATCCAACAACAGCGACAGAAGAAGAAACGAATCTAAGTTTAAATTTGCATGATTCTCGTGAAGGTTCTCATTCAAAATTAGTCACTCCTGATGGAATATTAGACACGGAATTTTCTATGTTATTCGGTGATACTAATGATGGATTTCAATCATATCTTTCATCTGATTATCTGCCTAGTCAATGCAGCCTTGATCTAACTAGTCATGAACAATATTTCGACGTATATCAACAATCACAAGACAATCAACTTGAGTAGTGTGTCTATATATATATATATGCATGTATTAGAATAATGAAAAAGATTCGACTCAATTTTGACATATGATTTTTTTGTAATTTTTAGTTGCGAAAAATCCAACAAAATATAAACTAAATCAACTGATAACACAACCACTCTTTTCTTTTTTTTTTTTGGCTTAAAAAAAGATTTCATGAGTTCAACTCGTGAATTTCTTTCTTTTGTTATATTAGTTTGCTTCCTTACTGTGCTAGATATTTTAAATACCCTTATGTCTTCTGCTAATAATAAACTAAATCCTACCAACGTCACCAACACCACCACCAAAATGTCTCCAACATCTGCAACGTCTGCAACTGAAGGTGCTAGTAAAACCGTTCAACCAGCACCTCCACAACAACAGGGAGATCCTGACAATACAGTCACTGATGAATTGCTTACATTACAACATTTAAAAAACTATCCACTTTTAACATCTACCAAAAATGCCATTGAATTGGTCCCATTAAGTAGAAGTGTGTTTTCAATCATGGGTAGTTCATTTTCATTTGCCAGAAGTTATCAACCCATGAAATATGTTGTTGGGAAAGGAGACATCTACACCAATCGAGTTCTTGAAGAAGTAGACAAATGGTTTCCTAGTTTACAAACAACCGAAGTCCAGGATATAACTGATCCAATTACAAAACCAGTTAGTAGTACTGTTGAGACCGTTCAAAAAGGTGTGGTTTCAATGAATGAATCCGTGAATAAGAATTTCGTCGATCCGACAAAAAGCGCCATTGGTACCGTGAAAGAAGAATTTCAAAATAAAGTCTATGATTCAGAAGGGAAAGGAATTATTTCGAATCAAACTGATCCGTTAATTGGTCCGTTTAATCAAACGTTGGAACAATTTATCGATAACCATTTCCCGAATACTAAAAAAGTGCCTAATGATGGTAGTGAAATTTCAAGAACTTTTAAATTAGTGGGAAATATGGTTTCAAGAGGTGATAATCTGAAAGAGAAAGAGAAGCATGAGAAATAGGTAATGATTATTGAGAATAGTGGTGTAGTAGGATGTGTGGGTTTTTGTCACAAAATTTTACTCTTTTTGGTATTTGGGGAGCTTGTTGTTTTTTTATACTTTGTATATGTATGTGCATGGTTTTTCTTTTGAATATCTAATACACGGGAATTGCAATCTTGAATTTATTTCATTTTCTCTGATAATATATTAATGTACACTAAAGTTATAAAGATTTTACTTAAAAACCTAATCCTTTGACTTCTTCTTCTTCTTCTTTGGAGTTTCTTCACCATCATCTGATTTTCTCTTCTTTTCCTTCTTTTCCTTTTTGTCTTTCTTTTCCTTCTTTTCTTTTTTATCCTTCTTATCCTTCTTTTCTTTCTTTTCTTTCTTTTCTTTCTTTTCCTTTACTTCTTCTTCATCATCATCCATTTCAACATCTCCATCTTCATCAGCAACGGCATCCTTACCGGTCAAAGCCAAAGCAGCTTTAATAGCATCAGCGTTTTTCATTGGAGCAGAACCAGTATCGTAAAAGTTCAATCTATCTTCAACTTGTTTCTTCAAAATTTCACCAAAAGCAGTGGTTGGTTCTTCAGAATAGTTATCAATTCTTGAAGCAATAGAACATTTATTGGCCAAGTATCTTGAGATTCTACCCTTGTTCTTAGCACTGGCTTTACCAATGAATGAAGAATG
>JAKTVF010000037.1:0-69375 GCA_030557055.1 Candida tetrigidarum
AGTTGGACTGAGCCATATACCCCTTCAGCCTCACCACCAATACTACTTGAATCCTTCCCATACCCCTCCTCAGCATAGATCCAACCCTATGTCCCCAATACATATAAAAGTTCATGGGACTAATATACCCCAGGATGTTAAAATACCTACTTTTATTTTCCACTACACAGACCTTTTGAATTTCACAAATGTACCAAGAGTGGAAAAATACTCCATAGACTATCCAAACCAATTACCAGAAGATTTATTTACTGACGACAAATTTAATATCGAACCTGCGGAAGGATCCGAAATTGATGAAGTCAAGATATTCAATGGATTCATTGACTCTTCTAGAGATGCCGAGTTCATTGTCCCTCAATCAGGAATCTACTGTGTTTACATTGGTAAAGTGGACGATGATAAAATCTCAGTCCCAGTTGTTTTCAAGAACTTCTATGGTAATTTGGATTTCCCATCTTATATGATTTACTCCCAATTGAAATATGTCATTATCTTTGCCCTTGCATTGTTTGGATATTTGTTCAATTATATCTTGAGATTTAAGATCGGTGAAGATTTCAAGAATTTGGATTCGGTTTCTGTTATTTCAAAGGCAATCATCTTCTGGGTATTGATCCCATATATCTTGGTAAACATATACTATTGGGGCGCCCTTTTCCTTAAAAATAATTTCATAGATTCGAGTCAAAACTCAATGTTGGTCAGCTTGGTTACATTTAATTCTGAATATTTGACTCAAGCATATGGAATCTACACCCAAGGTTTGTTGTTATTGTTTTCAATGGGTTATGGGGTAATATACTATCACAACGGAAACTCCCACCATTATAGAATGTTCCCACGCCAGACATTTGGTAAAGTTATTGCATTTGTAATTGTCTACTTGGGTGTGGTTTACCTTTATAGATTGCTGATTAATCATCCGTCAGAGAAGTACCCATATTTGTCTGGATTTGGTAATCTCGCACCATTGGATGGAACTGTTAGTTCGTGGAGTTCTGTCGTTGCATCTCTAGCGGGTTTATTATCAATAATTTTATATGGTTGGACATTGTACAGTTATTTCCAAACCAAGAAAACCATTGCCAAGTTCCCACCTTCTGCAAATGATGCAGACTCAACTCAAAGAGTTGTTTCTTCGTTCAGAAAGTCAATCATAATCTTTTTGGTATTACCAATAATTGTGGCATTTATTGGTGGTATAATTGGAGGCATTAGCTTGATGCGTGGTATAACTGATGATGCCATTCCTGAAGAACCATTCAATCGCTTGGAAGATTTTGAATCGGTTATGAGTTTCTATGCTTTAGAAAAGACTCTTGAAAGTGTTATTGAACCTATGTTGGTATCAGGATGGATTTATTTCTTCACAGCTGTGATTGGCATTTTCTTCATTTGGATTAAAGATAACAACGGTTTAATAATTGACCGCAATGTCAATGATCCAATTGAATATGCTGATGTTTCACAATTTGATGTCAGTGATACTGAATAGGAAACCCCAATTCAAGAATAATACTCTTTTGTTTAAACAATTATAAATGCAAATATAAGTCTTTAATTTATTTATTTGTCGTCTCGTGTTGCGGAATATTGTATATTTATTATTTTATTTGGTTATATAGTTTTATACATCTAGATACATCGTCTCTCATTTAGATTGTCTCCCTTTCTTATTAGATTTTTTAAATCCACGGTGAAAACGACGATTATGTTTGTTTCCGGTAGGTAAAGACTTATCCACCAACCCAATTTCTCTAGCTAAAGCAGTACCCAATTCAACACCGAATTTTTCGACTCTTTTCAAATCCTTTCTTGCTTCATTTGCCCCTTGTTCATCACCGAATTTTTCTGCTCTTTTAACTTTCTTTTCTAATAATGCTATAGCCAATTCCTTTCTTTCTTCAGCAGAAAGTTGTTTTGGAGGTTCCTTTGGGGATTCTTTTGCGGATTCCTTTGGTTGGATTACAGTTAAAGTTGGCTCTTCTTGGTTATCTGCGTTAGTTTGTACTCCTTGCTCTTGTTGTTCAGGTGCTGGTTGTCGTTCTTCTATTTCTTGTTGTTGTTCTTGTTGTTGTTGTTGTTGTTCTTGAGCAGCACCTTTTTCTTGGAATTCTTGTAAACGTTGAACTAAGTCAGCTTTTTTACCATCTGTAGACAATCCACTTTCTTTCAATAAGAGCTTCAATTCAGCCACGGTTTTACTAGACAATTCACTCGACATTATTTATTTTCTATTGGTGTAGATACTCTTGTTTATTGCTTGCTTTGACTTGTTTTTTTTTTTTTTTTTTGGTTTTTTTTTTTCAACGTTTGTCTCTCCCTCACTCTTTCTTTGTCTCATTTTTTTTCTCTTACACGTCGACTAAGCGTTTCCGTGAAAGCGTGCTGGCAGCACAAATTCTACGTGTCTAACTCAAAAACGGATTAGAATAAAAATATGGGGGTATGTTTCGATTACTAACAAACATTCTCTTTTTAATGTATTCATATAAAACATGTCATAGAATAGATATTTTTATATCCATGACAATTAACAATATTAACATCGACAAGTTAATCAAAATCAATACGACGATAGTCAACCTCGTGGCAGGATAATTATCAACCATCAAGGAGTTCTGGACTTGGAAATATCTAAAACTTCCAAAACATACCGTGACCACACTTAAAATAACACAAATCAATCCAATGGGTCTACTTAAATTCTCAATGATTTGTTTCCTTGCAGTGGTATTGGGAGTTTTGATCTCCATTCTATAAAATTGAAGAAACGCCACTCCAAATGTAAGAAACGTTGATGCTGTACGAAGCCATGATAACAAGGTTCGTTCATTGGCCATATGATCTCGAGCTACACTGCCTTTGTTCTCTAATGTTATTTGAAATTTCAAATAGTCGGAAATCTTCCAGGAGGTAGTCCTCGACGTTACATCTGATGTCTGTTCTTTGTTCTCTTGTTGTGATTGTGGAAGTGGTTGTAAATGGTCATGGTGTTCTTCTTGCTGTAATTGGCACTCTTCTTTGGTCAGTTCTCGTGAGATATCCGTTCTGGGTTCCATTAGTTATGAGTTGTGTATTTTTTATTAAAAGTCGAAACAATTGGGATGTGATTGAGAAATCTCGCTTTTTCTCCCTTCGAAAGGAATATTATTTTTTTTTTTGTATTATAAAGGTTGCACTCAAATTGTCTAACCCCACGCATACGCTCAGATCCAAGACATCACAGAACAGAATCTCTCACACACGCGGCAATGGCACGAGGTCTTTCAAAACAATAAACTAATAATACATTTTTTTTTATATCTCTACACTACTTTACAGTACATACCACCTCTCTATTATCAATCCATCATGGTTTCATCTTCTTCGTCACCAGTATTGGTAAACATCAAAGTTTCACCATTATCGATCTTTTGCCAGATACCCACACCATCGTATTCATAAATACAATCATCAAACTGTTGTATGGTGAAACCTTTAGCAATAACTCTATCCTTTAATTCGCTCATTGGTAAAGTCTTGTTAAATCTAGTACCATCACCAATGGCAATGTTTCTTATAATTTGGTAAATCTTGGAGGTACTACTTTCATCTTCTCTAAACCCATTATCTTCAACATACAAAGATGATTTACTGACTTGGATCAATCTTAATGCTTCATCAACATCTTCAAAGGTGACATTGTTATCAAATCTTAATCTTGCAGAAGCTTGTGCCAATCTCAATATACCTAATAATGTTCTTGGGGTTATATGACTGAATTTCTTGACTGATCCCTCGTTTCTGTGAGCTTCTTTTCTCATGTTAATATAAGATTGAACAACATAATCACCAACTTCTTTAGGAACAACAGGTCTAAAAGTTCTTGCTCGGGAAATGTATTCTCTGATAGTGTTTGAGTCGATTGGGGTGAAATCCATGTCTGGTTGTTTGTTATGCATATGGACATAGGCAACGTGCTGAGCCAATCTTTCGTCATTTTCTCGACTTGGTTGATCCAATATTAAGAACATGATATCAAAACGAGACAACAAGGCAGCTGGTAAGTTGATGTTCTCGTGTGGAGACAACCTTGGGTTGTATCTTCCATACAAAGGATTTGCAGCTGCTAAAATGGAGGTTCTGGCATTCAATGTGGTGGTAATACCCGCTTTGGAAATAGAAATGGTTTGTTGTTCCATAACTTCATGAATGGCGGTTCTATCGGCTTCGTCCATTTTGTCAAACTCATCAATACAACAAATACCATTATCGGCCAACACCAACGCACCCCCTTCCAAGACCATTTCATCAGTGATTGGATCTCTCATAACAGCAGCAGTTAAACCAACACCAGAAGAACCTCTACCAGTAGTATAGACGGATCTTGGTGCGATCTTACCAATGGCTTTCAACAATTGCGACTTGGCAACCCCCGGGTCACCCATTAGACAGACATTAATATCACCTCTGATTTTAAGACCATCACCAACTTCTTTGGTGACACCACCACATAACAATAACAACAAGATTTTCTTGATATCCAAGTGACCATAAATTTCTGGAGCAATAGATTTGGCAAGCTTGTTGTAGACATCACCACTAAGCAATAATTGGTCGATTTTTTCTTGCGCTTGACTAGACAATGTCATCAAATCATATTGTTTCTTGTGTTGGTTAACATATTGAGCTTCTAAGTAAGTTTCAGTTAATAAACCAGCTTTCAATGCTCTGAAACCAGTGTAAGGACTTGGCATGAAAATACCGGATATATCAACAGTATCACCAGGATTCATTGATCTCACTAAATCCCCATTGACATGGACAGACAAACTACGAGGAATGTGACCCACAGGGACTTGACTGGACAATTCTTGGATTTTGACTTCTTGGAACGCAGAAAACTTAGAAGCACGTGTGGACATAAACAATTGTCCCTTGTTATTATCGTTGACACAGCTTGGAGAAGTACACTCGGTCAATGGAGTGAAAACCTTGGAGTTGACTTCTTGGAAAATTTCGTAACCACATTTATCACAAGTGTAAGCAATGACCAAGGCATTTGGTTTAACATCTGAGACTCTTGTAACAATACCTCTGACGGTGATATAATGACCCACGTATTTACCTTTGGTTTGTCTTACTGATAACGATTTGGAGTTACTCAATGGAGCAAAATATAAACAATATCTTCTTGTGAGTTTACTTGGGAACAAGTTTGGATCGGCTGGATTTTCAACATCACCGCCATCTTCTGGTTGGGTGAATCCTTCTCTCAATTGATTGAATTCTTCATTTGATTCCTGTTGCAATCTAGTGTTTCTCAATTTTCTTTGATGTAAGATGACATCCAAGACATCGTCACGGTAACTGACTTCTTCAGTAGGTTGAGGCATAATTTCATCAATCACCTCACTGAACAATTCAACAAAATGACGAGTGTTGGAGATGATGGTTGGCAATAAAGTACGCGCTTGATTGTAAGCACTGGAACTTTCAGGATCATAGTTAAGCAAGAAACTTTTCAAGTCATCAAATTCAATGTAGATGGTAGTTTTTTGTCTGTTGGCCACTTGTTGTAAAATGTTCATGTATTTACCGGAATGGATTTGTTCGATTTCTTCGTCGATATCGACCGTGGAATCCTTGAATCCAGTCAAGAAATCCTTGACTACTTTTTTGACTTCACCATAGTTGACGTTTAGTTGAATAGCAGGAAGGACAGCTGCTGTAGTTGTGGTAGTAGCTGACATTCGATTGATAGGTGTTGATGGTGGTTGTTGTCAAAAATAAAACTAAAAGAAAAAAAAAAAAAATAGAATAAAAGAAATCGTCAAAGTGATGGCTGGTATGATTTTTTTTTTTTTTTTCGAATTGTACAGTCAAAGGATTGAAATTCTCTTCTACACCACAAAAAAAAACACGCGTCGATTTCCTAATCGAGATAAATTATATCTACACACTTGCTTTGCAATTGCAACCCACTTAAATTAGTACAAAAAATTAACTAAAATTTAAATAAAAACAAAACTTATACAATTACATATCGATTATGATAATAACCAATTAATAATAACCAAATTGAAACCTCCCTAACAAATAATACCAAGTAATAATAATAATGATAATAGTAATAAAAAAAACATAAATAAAAAGAATAAGAATAATAGTAAAAAAAAAGAATACAACTTAATACTTATACAGACATTAGATCAACTAATGCAAAAGCAGCAGATTTCTCTTCTTCGTTGACCCCACTAGAATCAATATCATCTCTTAAAGCTGCAGGCATGTTACCATTTCTCTTTCGAAGAGATTCTGGTCCAATTGCAGCCCAATCTTCATCATCAGTCTCATCAGAACTGGATTTCACATTTGCCAATGTTGAACGTACATGGGATTCATTAAAGGAAGACTTTCTTCTTTGGTGTTCCTCATACGTGGTTGAAGTGGCAGGAGATGAACTGAATGATATTGCTGGAGGTGGAGAGTTAATCAGCACGCTGGAATTCTTAGCTGAAGACACGATATAGTTATCTAAATTTTCTAACGAATTTAACCTTGAACGATTGAACATGTGTTGTCTGTAAGGTTTTGTTATAGAGTTTGGTGCTGACGAGGAGGATCTTCTTCTTCTTGTTGTACCATCCTGTGGTGGAGGACTCGTTTTCACTGGCACTCTTCTGGCAAATTTGATTGGTAATGGAGGAGTACCTGCACTCATGGAGTGTCTTTGACTTAAACTTGGGCGACGACGGTGTTGGTTGCCGCCACTATTACGATGAGACTGTGGTACCAGACTAGAAAGAACGACTTGTTCGTTTTGTTGTCTTTCATCAAATGTGAATAACCCGTCTTCAGAGGATTCTGTGTCTGATAAAGCATAGTCGTCTTCCTCTTCTTCATCATCCGAGTCGTCTTCAGATATCATAGCATTATCAATCTTCTCACTTGGTAATTTGATATTGTGCAATGACTTGCCGTGATTAGTAATGGACTCTCTTCTAGAGTTTGCCAACGTTTGAGGTTTCTTCTTCTTGGACCAGCCTAATTTGATATTCAGTTGATTTCGCAAATCATTCACATTAATCAATTTCTCATTCAGAAGACCATTATTTAAAGAACCATTCACAAGAGTAGCACCTGAGTTGTTATTATTGGTGTTACCAGCGCCAGCAGCGCCGGCGGATTCAGTACCTTCAGTAACAATGTAATCTGAATCTATTTTACGGACGGCCCATTGACCCCATCCTATTTTTTCAAAGACCACGTTGTTGACAGTATCAGGTTGGTCCATTGCTGCCATGATTAATCTTCTTTGTTTCGACAAGGAAAGCAAATCAAACGAAGGAACCTCTAAAGCTAATTGTGCCGTTATGTGACGTATTGGTAAAGGACCTTTTCTGATTAACAACTCTGCCAAACGGGTGGATGTAATTTTCGACGCGACTTGGATACCTTCAGGGGAGGAAGTGGATAATTGAGTTTTCTTTGATGGTGAATTTTGCATTTGTTCTTGTTGTTGTTGTTGTGGCGGATGGACAGGAGGAAGCTGTTGTTGCTGTTGTTGTTGCATTTGGAATATTTGTTGTTGTTGTTCTTGTTGTTGTTGCAAAGTAAAAAGGTTATTGTTGTTGTTGTTGTTATTGTTATTGTTTTGTTCGAGGTGAATGTGATTCTGTACGTGAGTGTGGCGATCTAACGGAATTTGTTGTTGTGGGGAAGTGACGAGAACAGATGGAGGGCTCGGATCATTCATCAAACTTGCAAGTGATAATGGTGATCTTGATGTCATTGTGAATAAAAATAGATTTTCCCAAAAAAAAAAAAATGTTGTTGTTGTTATATATATGTAATAATAAATATGAAAAATTTCCACACAATAGGGGGAGTGAGTTAGTGGAGCAGGTGGGTGGAGTAACTGGGAAAAAAAACGTGAGCGTGTGTCTAAAAATTTAATAAACTTTTAGAAATTCTCAATTCTCACTTTATTTCTTTCTTTTTTTTTTTGGTGTCTGTGTGTGTGCGTGTGTGGAGGGTAAAATTAGAACACTGGGTGGGTCAGTACTTTCTTTTTTTATTTCCCTCTTTATCTCTGGAATGAAAAATGTGAAAAACTTGAAATTTGGTACAATTTTATCTAAACCGATTGGAGTAATAAATTGTTGGGAGGTAATGTGTGCCTATTATATGTAGGTGTTGTTGGTTGTTAATTGAAACTCAATTAAAATGTACTGGAATGTAATAGAACAAACAATAAAAAAGCAATAAGCAAAGGGTTGTCTCTGTGTCTGTGAGTGAGTCAGTGGGTATGTGTGTGATTCTAAAGTTTATAATGTAAATCCAACAATTGCTACCTGGGAGTTAAAAATAAATGACACAATGTATTTTTTTTTTTGGGTGGTGAGTTAGTTATTACCCTGATTATGTAAGCTGGCTAAAAACAAAGAAAAATTAAAAAAAAAAAAAATAGTGACAATTGCTATTTTATTTTTCTCTCTCTTTTTGTTTTTGCTATTTTGAGTTAGACAAGAAAAACGTGACTTGTTTGACTGAAATTGTGGGTGAAATGTAAACGTCAGTGGGTGATTGCGAAAATCCAAAAAAAAATAATAATACTAAATGAAATATGGATGATTAAACTCGGCAGTGTTAGCGATAAGCGGCTTCGTTTCAGTTGGGTGTCGAGTTTTGTGGATGACAAAAAAAATTTCAATCCGGGATTTATGGAGCAACCTTCTGTTAGTTTCTATTAATATTTCACTTGTTGTAAAGGGAAAATAAGGGGTCGTGCAACCTTATCCAATTTTGTGTCACTAGTAGCAATGACTTGACTTCGAATGTGAAGATAACTTTCCTAATCCAGGGAAGTAAACAAATGAAGACGTATGGAAATGAAAAAAAGAAACAACAACAACCGAAAGGCTAGAAGTTATCGGTAATACCTGGTAGTTTGTTTCAATGTAACCTTATTCTTATTGTGTTTCTAGAACTCAACTCGTATGACTTGATGAGGAGAAACGAAAAAAAAAAAAAATAAATAAACTGATAGGATGTTGTAATCAAATTGTGTAAATACACTGGGATAGTTCGGACGCTGGGATGGGTGGGGGATACCGAAACAATAATAAATGTGAAAAAAAAAAAAACAAAAATTTATAAAACACAAGGAATTGAGGGAAGTGAATTAAGGAAGGAAGTAACAAGAGTTTGTTTCTCTAAACTTGGATGAGTTTGTATTTACAATTAATTAATTATAAAAGAAAAGAGCAAAAAAGATTAAGATTAAGAACTACATGAAAGGAAGAGATAAAAATAGAACAAATTGCAAAGATTGACCCTTTAATGAAAGGTGGAATTCGATCATATTTATAATCTTTTTTTTGGTTTTTTGGTTTTTCTGTTTCGGGGGTTTTCAGTTGTTGCTGTACTAGGTAAAGTTTTCCCTTTCTAAAGTTTATTCTTTAAAGTGGGACAAAGAGTCGGCGAAAAAGAATATATCCACCACGCCCCTTGTTAAGCAGAGGGAGCACAGTAAATATCCCATTTTGTGAACAATAGGATTTGCCTGGACCGGCGGTTATAATTATTGTGCGTGCATGTTGTATAGTCAATTTCTGGCCCTCCCCCAATTATTAAGCGTGGTTGATAGGTGAAGACCTACCACCACAGTTAACAACCACCTAATAAACTAAAATATTTCTCCCTTGTTATTTTTACTTCTATTACATGTCTTGTGTGGGATTGTAGACAATTGATGGCGAAATTTGTGAATAATTAATTTGTTTAAGTTGGTTTACTTTTTCAGTCTAGTTTTTTTCCATTTCCGTATTCATATTTTCGCAATTTGTTTCAAAGTGGTGTGTGGATAAGGTCAATTATTGATGAATGATGTTTCTCGGATATTATTACGTCAACTACAACCTGAAACCTCCTTTATCAGCTGTCATCCCCCCTGTATGATCATTAAAAATATTTGGAAAAAACCCCAAAAAAAAAAATAAACAAAGAAAACAATAAAATTTCTTTGTGGTTTGTGGTTTGTGGTTTGTTTATTCCCTTGATTTCTATGTTTTTCTATTCTCTCCTATAATTGGTGTAATTTAATTTAGATAATCCTCCCCCATTAGTGAATTAGACTCACGTTTTGTGTAAAATTAAAGGTTCTTAGATGTGCATTAGTCTAGTAGGACAATAGTCGCCGAAAATGTTATTGGCAAATATTTTATCTTTCTGCATATGTGCAGATGGAATATACATAAACATTCCCTAATACAATTGAATATCTCTCGTTATTACCTGCCTTATTGCAGAACAAACAAGCAACTAGCAACCACACTATCAAGATTAACATATTCTTTTCTCTTTCTCCTTCTCTTTTGTTGGTCTCACTCTCCCGCGTTGCATATTGTGCTAGATAATCAAAAAAAAAAAATTGTGGAAAAAAAAAATCTAGAAGAAAAAAAAAATATTTCCTTCCGAGTCTCTACTCAAATTTCTTATTACTCCTCCTCCTGCTCCTGTTCCTCCACCTCCTCATTCCACATCTACCCGCTGTAACGAAGAAGAGTATTAATAACTTAACCCAACAAATACAAAAATGACTCCACCATTATCGCCATCTACAATAGAAACTATACAAAGGTCATCTGAGCTATATAACAATATCAAATTTGACAAAATATTAGTCCTTAGTCATAGAAACTTCTCTTCACCTTCCACAGCATCATCACCACCCTCATCATCATCTCGGAAAGATTTTCAATTAATTGGCTCATTGAATATATCCACATGGCAACCGCTTCCGAGCGAATTCTGTCTGAATATACAAACCTCACTAAAAGACGCCTTATTCAATGAAGAGCCCAACAAACAAGAAAAAGAAAAGCAAAGCAACAAGGTTGTATATTTTCACGATAATGAAAACCACAAAATGATTGGCCATTTCATTAATCAATTTATTATTGTTTACATAGATGTGTTGTAATGACGATCGATAATTCTCCATTGTTTATATTGTTCTTTGCTCTTTGTTTAATTATCATAATTTATTATTTTTTTTATTGAATTTGGTTTTGTACTTTGCAGCGCACCTTGCAGTAACCAACTATTAGGGAGGAGTAACGGAGGAATTTTTAGTTAATACAGATACCCTTGGGTATAAGCGATAGTAATATAATATCGTTTTCTCCCTGAGGGGTTCATGTTCGTAGCTGTCAGTTACCAATGGTCATTCAAAACAAAACAATACAATCCCAAAGGAAAACGTGCCCATGACGTTAGGGGTTGATGCTTATAAGCGAACAAATATACAAACACTACTCCGTAACACACAGATGAAGCACAAAAAAAAAAAGAAAAATACCAAAAGATAATCTTGCATTCCCCACTACAAAAACAGAGCCGTGGTATGGTTCATAGTAGGGACATATCGGAAACAATATACCCCACAAAGACAAACAAAGACAACCAAAAAAAAAAAAAACATCATGTCATGTTGCAAACGTGCTAATTAGTAACAATGAAACAACCCGAGAGAGATTCCGCAAGTAAACGTGATATTGTGGTTAAACAAAATGTATATAGGGATCAACATGAATTCTAGAATTCTAGAATCATCTGAAATTATGCTCAATTTTATGTTTAATACTCTGCACGTTTCAGCATTCCCAAATATTTGACGGGTTTGAGAGTCTTGTAAGAGAAATACACGAAGGGCGGCGTATATTCTTAGCGCCGATCACAAATTAAGGGGGAGAAGGGGGAGACGAAGGGGGAATGGAGGAGTCAGAGAGTGAGAGAGGGAAAGGGAAAGGAAGTTACGGAGTCCATACAATTGATTGTTTCAAAAACAAGGTGTAAGAACAAGGACAATAGGTGGAGGAAACCCCAAAAGTTTAATATTATCACAATCAAGTGTTATCGGGGTTTTGAGAATTTTTTCAAATTATTCATAACCTTTGTTTAGTATCTAGTGATTTTGACTCTAGGTTACAAAACAAAGTAGAATAATAGACCTTATCTGACTCCCATGATTGTGGTGTTAAATTTGTAATTCTGCAGAATAATCAAATGATAATTGGGAAACAATAATCTATTGTACTTTGAAACAAATCTAGACAATAGATGAAAATAATAATATTAATAATAATAGAACTCGGCCCAACATTACGATATAAAACATGGTGGACCTTAAAAAAAAAGAATATAACAATGAAAATATTACTTTACCAGAAGGGAGAAAAAATCCATATGGCTCCTTTATTTCCATTATTTTTCAAGAATCATTTGTTGGAAGTAATACACCACAATTGGTATTGTTATCTCCCTTGTTCTCTTTTTCCTTTTTAGTTCGTCATTGTTTGGAAGGCGGATTTGTTTTTCCACTCCTGAAAAATATATGATCTCCCTTTTTTTTTTTACACACTCTCGCTATTCGTTGCCATATTCATTGTTCTGATATTAATAAAATAATATAACCCTTTTCTCCTATTAAACTTCTGCATTGGGAAAGAGATAAGTCTCAGAAGCGCATGTAGAATTGACCAATTAGAAAGTAATCTAAATTCATTACTTTCACATAATAGGTTGCATAGTATAGAGGGATATATATAAAAATTAATTGTTACAAACATTTTCGTTTCTTTTTGTCTTGGCAGGGATGCAATTGGTGTTTCCTAGCAACAGGAGAACCAAACAACAAACCATTGTAGATATGAATACAATAACTACGAAAGTTAACTACGAAAAGTTCGGTTTTATCACTGAGCATTTCTTTACTCCAGCAACCGCAAAGCAAATAGAAAAGTGAAAAAACCCACAAGATGAATTTTAATTTTGTAACTATTTCGTGTGATTACTTCGAGAAATGATCGACAACAAGATAATGGGAGGTCGCCTTATGTAGTACAAGATTGACGTTCCAACGGAATGTCTGGGAAAGAAGTTGCTAAACCAGATTGCTAATCCCAATTTCTCGTATTGTTGGTTAACAAACTGAAAAAAATTGCACAAAAAAAATGGGGACGGAGGCTCTATTACGAAATGGAGTTTGTAGTTTCAATTCGTGTCCTATTGCTAAGTGATAATCGTGAATGACCTCACTTTTGCTTTTCACATAACTCAATACCATAAGTATAGGTAAACGTGTCTGTGGGGGAATGTTAGTCGAACATCATCTACATATAAAAGGTCGTGTTCGTGAACACAATTTTATTCTTTTTTCATCGGTTTTGCTGCACTCCTTAAATGGGTACAAATTTTCTCGAAAAGTTGTTAAAGATGAAATTATCCTTGAGGTCGATGCAAACTTAAAGTTTTTAATTTGTTTTTGAAATTTGCGCTAAATAAGATCTACCTCAAACTGAAATTAAATCCAAAATCTCGGCAGTTTTTTAGTTTAAATTGTTTAACGGATTACACTGAAAGACCTTCCAGGTATAATAGTATCAATTCAAATATATATTCTCATTATCTAGGAATTGCTTGGTTATTCCAGAATGCCAATAATACACAAGGGACTACAATAGTCCCCCTTATCCCCTTTATCCCTTGTTTTATTATTTTTGGAAAGTTTCTTTTTTTATGTGTAAGGTATTCATCCCCTGAATACCCTTGAGTCTTTCCAATTAAAATATTCAACAATTGATATCGAGTAGTTCTGTAACCGGAGTTCAAATTCTATTTTTTTTGGTTTATTATTTCCAGAAATTTTAAACTTGAAATTCACCATGTTGTTAAATGAGCAAACACATGATTCCTACGTTCTCATCCCTTGGCATCGTTGGTTTCAGATTCATCTGGGATAGACTGGACTTGTGCAATATTGTATGTCACATTGCTTAAAAAAAAACAAGGAGGAAAGCAACCCATTGGAAGTTTAAGTACTTGCCCTCCCCGCAACAAGGACCTCCACAACATCATACTGGTTTCATCCCCCATTTCCGATTAGTAGGGAGATCTATAAGCTACATGAATGAAAAAGGGATAACATCCAAACTCCAATCACGTGGTGTTTGAACACAAAAGACAAATACAAATAAGAAGAAGAAACAGAACTTAACAAACCCCTCGAAGGCATTATCCCTACACATATGGTCATTTCAGATGGTATTTTATTTCAGTGCGGGGATTATTTCCCACGTTTCTCAATTCCTCATTGTGCTGGTACATACTGGAGACACGTTGTTGCGTATGCATAGAACGAAATCGTTTCATTATAAGAAATTTTCTATTTTTTTTTTTTTGGTCCCTCGAGTTCGCCAAGTCAAGAAGACCAGTAACCTACTTTGATATGAGATGAGCTGATGATAAACTTTATTCTATGAAAAACATTAATTATAAAGTTTTTTTCATTAATGTTCATCATGAGATTAGTGATGACCTAAATTTTATTTAAAGCCATTCTGCATCAACAAAGGTAAACAAGTATCACTGTTCACAAAGCCTCGAAATGAAAAATAATATTCAGATATTTTTTTTCTTCGTGCAACCAAATTGCTGCGAAATGTCTTAAAATTCACGTGGTTATGAAATTCTCTTAATCAATAATGCGCACTAAATAAGATCACAAATACAAAATAAGGTGAAACAATTGAGATTTCCATATATTGATGATATTATTATTATTATCTCGTATTAGTCTCATTTATTATATTATTATATTTCATTCATTTGCTTTAAAAATAAACCAAGATAAAGCTTTAGAGGTAAATTCCCCAAGTCTATTGTCGGAACAAATGAAATATAGTGTATTTGAAATTTGTTTAATGAATGAAGAGATGAGGTCACCCACCTTTCTCCCCTCTCCCCAAGTCTGTTCAACCTTTGTGTAATGACTAGATTCAATTCCAACATCATGAATAAGCCACCAGAAATCTATATAAGAACTAGTTGATGTACCATTTCTCTAAGAAACTAATTCATTTGCTTTTTTTAATTCGCTAACAATTTATTTGAAATATTCGCTATTTTTTGATTTTAATTTTAACCCAACATCATGTTTCCCAAAACACAAGTTGTTCTAGTTGGGTATTTCTACTTGCTTTCATTGGCTTTGTCAAATTTGATTCCAGGACCATTGTTTAATGGCAAGAGAAATCTGCTTGTCAAAAGAGATACTCCTCTTGCTAGCGATTGTACATTAGATGATAGAGGTACACCAATGGGTGGTTACTGCCCACAATGTTTTGCTAATAATATTCCAAAGTTGGATCAATGTTGTTTCGATGAAGTCGATGAAATTATACCTTGTTGTTATGATGATTTAGGTAATATCAGACAATGTGGTCCTGAAGATGAAGCAACCGAGACTGTTTCGGAAGAACCAACACCTACAGAAGAAGAAACTTGTATTTTAGACGACAAAGGTACACCAATGGGTGGACATTGTCCCCAATGTTTTGATGACCATATGCCAATATTTGGTTCATGTTGTTTCAATGAAGTGGATGAAATTATACCTTGTTGTTATGATGACCAAGGCAATATCATGCAATGTGTCACTGAAAGTACTGAGACAGAAACTTCAACCACGGAAGAGGAGTCACTGACCACGGAGGAAGAGACTACTACTACAGAGGAACCAACCGAAACAGAAGAGACTTCTACCACAGAGGAGGAACCAACAGAAACAGAGGAACCAACCGAAACAGAAGAGGAGACGTCCACTACCGAAGAAGAGTCAACAGAAACAGATGATCTCACTTGTGAATTCGATGAGAAAGGTACACCAATGGGAGGATATTGTCCACAATGTTTTGTTGATAATATGCCTCAATTTGGCCAGTGTTGCTTTGATGAAGTGGATAATGTTGTTCCTTGTTGTTATGACGCAGAAGGTAATCTCAGAGATTGTCCCCCTGAAGAAGAAGAGACTGAAACTGAAACATCAGAAGAAGAGACTGAAACTGAAACCTCTGAAGAATTAACAGAGACTGAAGCTATAGAAGAAGAAACAACGGCTAGTGAAGAAACAGTGACTGAAACCACAGACGAAACCACAGAGCCTGAAACATCTGAAGAAGCAACAGAAACTGAAGCATCTGAAGAAACAGCAGAAACTGAAACATCGGAGGAAATACCAGAGACAGAAACTACTGGTGAGACAGAAACTACTGGTGAGACAGAAACTACTGGTGAGACAGAAACTACTGGTGAGACAGAAACTACTGGTGAGACAGAAACTACTGGTGAGACAGAAGCTACTGAAACCACAGAGGAAGCTACTACAGAGGAAGCTACCACAGAAGGAGAAGAAACAATGCCTACCGAAGAAGAAGCAGAGACAACAACCACCGAAGAAGGGACAATGACTACCGAAGAAACAATGACCACCGAAGAGACAGAGACTGCAATGTCAGAAGAAGAGACTGCAACTGGAACCACAGAAGCAACTGAGCCTGAAACCACAGAAGAGACAGGGGAAGTAACCACAGAGGAAGAGTCGTTAACTACGGCAAATGCAACTGGTACCACGGAGGAAGAGCCATTACCCACAGAAGACCATATTTGTTTAATAGACTACAGGGGCACACCAATGGGTGGTTATTGCCCACAATGTTTCTTTGATAAAATTCCAAGGTTCGATCAATGTTGCTTCGATGAAGTGAACAACGTTATTCCATGTTGTTATGATGATGAAGGCAATATCAAACCATGTGTTCCTGCAAATGGAGAGACGGAGACTGCAACAGAATCTGAAATCTCCCCTGAAGACGTGCCTTGTCCTACTGGTACTGAAACGCTTACTGACATGGAAACCACTGAAGTTAGTTTTGAAACTGTGACTGAATGGACAACCACTTTGGTCACAACATGTCCAAATAATGTTGTCACCACCGAAACTGTTGTTGAAATAGTTGTGACCAATGAATTCACCACCAAGACAAAGACAGAAGTTATCCAAACTACTGTTGTTGATCAACAAACCATAACCACAACAGTTCCAATTGAAGACGTTATTACCCAATATTTCACCCAGACAATTCTGGTCACACAAACTGTTGGCGAAGTTGTCACGGAAACTTTAACTATTGTTGTCACTACTAATGAACAAGGAGTAACCGTTACTGAGACTGTCCCAATTACCGGTACCGAATTCGCCGAATCAACTATTGTTATTGAAACTACTTTGACTGAACCAAGAACAACCACGACTGAGGTTGCGGTATTTGTTACCACAAACGAACAGGCCCAAACCATCACCAAAACAATTCCACTTGAAGATATGACTACCGCTACTTCCACAACTCGTAGTGATGGCGTTTGTCATGTCGCAACTACTGTTGCTGCTGAAAGTGTAACTCCAGGTACAGTCAGCCCATTACCTTCTATCATGGAAGCTGCTGCACCAGCAACAAGCCCAATTCTCGTACACAACTTTGAAATCGTTGTTGGATTGATTTGTGTAATTTTAGTGATCTAGGTCGTTGAGCTTGATGTCGAGATTGCTTTTTGTTTTGATTTATTTACTTTCCTTTACTTTACTTTCCTTTATTTTTCGATATTCTTTTTATTGTCCGTCGTGTCTGGACTAGTATTATTTCCATCATTTCGAGATTGATTTCCATTATATCACCGTATCCATACTCTATATGTATTTATTGTATGAATTTAATCTAATATATCTTTCGTTTCCAATTTGTTCTGTATTAGAATCCCTCTGCACAACAAGTGTTAATTTTTCACAGCATATCACTAACATGAATTTTTATTTATTTTTCTCTCGTAATCATGATAACACGGTTGTATCACCAAAATGAGGGGAGAAAACGAGGCCAGAGATGGTTTAAACAAACAAAAGAAAACAAATATGCGGAGAGAACTAAAAAAAAAAAAAAAAAAATTATCATCTCGAAATTAACCACACTCTAATTTTTTTGGCTAAATCAATTCCACTATCACAATGGCTATTTATCAGTTTCAAGTACTAGTAATCGCAGCGTACCTCGTTATGGCTTCTGCCATCTATGCAGTCAAGTTCATCAAACCGCTAAATGAATTGCTTCATTATGGTAAAACTGCACTGATCAATGGTCCCCAACCAAGTTCACCTTTCCACCAAACGATTGACTTTATCTCGAAAAACTTAGCTGTTCCTAAAGCGTGGTTTACTCATTTTTACATAACGTTGTTTACATTGGCATCTATGATGTTTTTCAGCTCATTTCATGAATCAGAGTCACCAGATCCAGTAAAGTTTAAAAATTTAATGTTGATTCATAGACTATTATGGGTTCAAGGATTGAGAAGACTTACCGAATGTCTAACAGTCAGCAAGTTTTCCACAACCTCGAAAATGAACGTTTCTCACTATATGATTGGAATAGGTCATTATGTATTGATCACTCTGGCTACATATTTAGGATTGTTGACGTATGGTTCCCATCACATTCCAGATTTTACTTTGTTTGATAATGTATTGATGATTACATTTGGCATGTTATCGTTGTTGCAATTTTCTGCCCATTATCATTTGGCGTCATTGGTCAAGTACACTGTGCCTAATTTCAAATACGTGGCATCCCCACATTACTTTTATGAAATTCTTATCTATATAGTCTTGCTCATATTTGCAAGTAAGGATGGTCTTGACATGGTATCATTGATGTTTGGTTCAGCATGGTTTTTTGTGATTAGCAATTTGACTATCAGTTCAATTGAAACATATCGCTATTACCAAGATAAGTTCAAAGAGGACTTTACGTTAAAGTGGGCAATATTCCCAGGAATTTTATAGCTTGAAAGCTTACAGGACATAAGAGGTTCAAAGATAATTTATTAATGTAAATAGTGGTTTTTTTTTTAAATTGTTCTATTGTTGCCATATCCGTGTAATTTCGGGTACAGTTTTCATCGGTCTGGTTGGGACGAGGTGTAATTTTTATTTGTTGTTGTTTTTGCTATCCGACGCGCCATTCCGATCCCAGACCTTGCCATGAGATAACCGAAGATTGATTCTTTTTATTTTTTTTTTCTTTCCTCATTACCTCTCGTGTTATTTTGATTTTGATTTAAGTTTTTCTTTTTTTTCTTTTTGTATTTGTTTTTCAAAACATACGCAGGTAGGCTATGTTAAGCAAATGCTTTTTCAATCATCAAATACAGAGAATATAGACTGTCCCATACACACAAGACTAGAAGCATGTTCAGTGTCAATGGTAAAGGGATGTCCAGGCATACCGAGAAGTATACCTCGAATAGATACAGTTGTAAACATCAGATCAGTGAATGATTCGCCATTCATCATACGATCTGTGAAAATCCAATTGTTGACAAAACAAAAAGTACTTGTACCCACAAAATTTGGAAGCACCGAAGCAGCAAAGGAGATTCTTGTTTTTGAAGACCCTTTGGCTTACCAACCTCCAATGGGTCAATTTTCTCAGAAATTGTTTGGCATAGATATCCCTATACTAATACCCATTCCACGAGATATCGCACCGTCGGGGTATTCGCCTACATTTGGAGCAACAACACTGCATTGCATAGTGGTCCTGGTCTCATTAGGTAAAGATGCAGCCTCTGAGATAACTTTTGTGGACAGTTTCCCTGTGGCTATTAAGATGTATGACACTTTGCCAATATACCGACAATACAATGAACCAGTGGTGGAAACAAGAAGTTCCTCAGATAATCAAGTGTTAGTGGAGGCAACAATCCCCGTTACCTCTATTGGTCCCAAGGATGACTTGAGTGTCCTGTGTCTTGTCAAAACCAATGTTGCAAACAGCAAGCTCAAGAAACACATCACGTTGAAACAATTGACGTTCCAGGTTAAAGAAATCATTGAGTGTTTTGATGCAGGACTACCTCCAAAGAGGGAGTTTAAGTTGCATACGGAATCAAAGTATTTCGCTCAAGAATTGAATAGTCATGGTTTTACCCAGGCATTTAAAATCCCATTCCCATATGAAAACGATTACTTAGAGATGTTTGCTCCGCCACCGGATATCACTACAGAGAAAGAAGTCACTGAGGACTTTGTCACGACAATTATAGAATCAAATAATATATCAAAACTCAAAACTATAGATAAACTACCCGAAGGGGTACCTGTAACACATATTCAAGGGTTTACGTTACTGGGGACTTTTTATTCCATTTGGTTTGAAATCGTTATCAAAGTGAAATTATCCCATGCTAAAGATATGATCATCCATATACCTATTATTATTTCGCCATATGATAAACAAGCAAGTGCATATTTGCTTGATTGGATAATGCTTGAATGTGAAATTGCAAAAGCGCAATTTGGAAAAGAATTTTCTAGAACTTATTCATCAGCCTCAAAGTATTCAAATATGGAGAAACTTCTAAATCGGTATAGACAACCACCAACTGTTTATGATCAACATAAACGCAAGAAAGGTCTGCCTAACTCAAGCCAACATTCGAATTTGTATATAGATTAAGTACTTCCTTAACACGTTTCAAGTTTCGTTTTGTTTCTATCTCCGGAAGGGGGAAAGTATCTAGTGGGTTTTCTTGAAGTAACTGGCATTGTATGTAAAATGATCTTGGAGTCACACCAGTATAGTTCTTAAACATGCGATAAAAATGCCATTTGGAGACTCCGATGTCTTTGATTATTGCATCAATATCCAACTTATCTCCATTCATTGCTCGGTCGTGTATCATCGAACACGATGCATTTATAAACTCTCTACTTTTATTCCACCCGCTGGATTTCTCTGGCTTGCACCTTTTACAGCTCCTATAACCCAGTGCCTTTGCTTCTCTCATGCTATTGAAGAACACGACGTTCTTCCTCATTGCTACTCGGCAATTACATGTAGGTCGACACACTATTCTGGTTGTGATTGCTCCATATACGAAATGTCCTTCTGCCTGCGGATCTCTGTCTAAAATAGCTTGGTATCTTAGATCATCATTTGGGAAGTCCATGGTGGCGTTATAGTTGTGAAAATGATAGTTACTTAGTTAGTTAGGTAGTTAGTTAGTTAGCTACTTTTAAAGTATAGATAAAGGTGTATTGTATTGTAAAAATGCTAACAAAAAAAAAAATTTTTTTTCCCTCATTTTCTTGTTCTCTCTCTTTTATATTCGGTGTTTGGGGAAAAGAATGAGTCTATTTTCCTCTTGCTTATTTTTTTTTGTATTTTTTTCTTACAAGACAAACACAATAAACGTGACCAGTTTGTTTCGGAAAGTAATTTCTTTTACAATATCCACGTTTCGGATATTTTGAATATAACCAAACCAGCAATAAATAATAAATAAACACATACAAATAATTTAATAAGCAATGAATAACTTGCCACCAGAATATGCTCCAACATCAACAACCAACTTTACTTTATCTAGTGATGCATCAATCTATAATCAGGAAATCACCCGAGCATCATTGACCAAAACACCGCTTCACAAATCATTGTATGATTCGCTCGCGGAGATATATTCCATATTGCCAACATTGGAAATGATTGAAGTATCATTCTTGAAGGATTACATCACCGATAAGGAAAAGTATATATCCACCACCTATAGACTAATCCACCAATATCGTATGGTGATTAAAATGTTTAGCGAAGATGAAGCAAAATTGAATTTATTGATCACTGAAGTTTTGCCTGGGTTGGAAAAAGACATGTCAAACTTTCTAGATCTCTTGCAAAGCAAGTTTAACATATACTACCCGCATGCTGTGACCAGATTGAAAAACGGATTACCAGCCACAGTTGAACATATCAATGGGTTGCAACCAAACAATGTCAATTCGAGATTGGTGGCTGAGATTACTGGTAATTTTATCACCTGTATGGATGCGGTCAAATTGAGTTACAAATCAAAAGATCAATTACATCCCTTGTTGAGCGAGTTGGTCTTAAGTTTAAACGAGTTGAATGAGAGCTTGGAATTCAACGGTAAATCCAAACTTATAAATTGGTTAATTAAGATAAACAACCTAACAGGTGAACTTACACAAGAGGAAGCCGATTCATTTTTAAATGATCTAGATATAGCATATAAAGGATTCTATACAACATTAGAATAATATATAGTATACAAACACCTGTCCTATTTTCTTATACAATAGATTCAATTTGTTCTGCATACTCCAAGACATTCTTAATCACAGATTCATTGTTGGCATTGCTTGTATCGTTTTCATTCTTGGTAAAATATATAACTCCATTATCAAATTTCCAGTTTTCAACTTCGTAAGTCTCTTTTAAAGTCTTTTCGAAATTGGCATCGGACAATTCTTGTGGTAAATACAACAAATTCTTACAATTCGATATTGGGATTGAAGTGTATGTCTTTTCCAAAGATTTGGCAATTTCAAATCTTAAGGCATTAATCAAAGTATCAACGAAATGGGCACATTCTTTACATGGCAAATTCTTTTCGTCTTTCAACAACTTCCAAATCTTTATATAGTTACCTTCCATCAAATTACTTTCCAAATCAATAGGGAACTGCAAAAACTTATCATTCTCCACATCGTATTGGTTTGAATTGTAAATAATTTCCAACTCCACATGGAATTTGGAAATCAATCCCTGACTCAACAAGTACAACAAGAACAACGAAATAATCTTGGTGGTGTCGGTATTCACATGTGTCTTGTTTAAATTGTGCAATTTATCACTGGAGTAAAATGGTCTTAATTGAGCAAAATAATTCTCAAATCCCGAATAGTTATTAGTCAATAATGATGATAATGCTCCGATTTCCAAGATTCTTTGGGCAATTTTCAAATCATTGATTTGATCTTTCGTGGTGGTGTTAGAAGGTAATGGAACCAACAAGTTATGTTTGATCAACTCAATTTTTATAGGTGCAAGTATTTGTTGACAACTTTCATAGTCTCCTTTATCAAAGAGTCCGTATATTTCAGCAGTTAATTTCTGTAATGACATTGTTCTATTAGTGTGTTTTGGCTTGTATCTGGTCCTTGACTCTCATTCTCATTCTCAGTTTAATTTTTTTTTTGTCTATTTTGTTGATTGCCACCTCTTTTGAAAACAAAGAGTGTGTACCAGAGAACAATTTTCAACGAAGATTCATCACGTGACTGGAGATTATATAAATATTCGATATTATATTTTGTACATAGCTTATAATCTACATATACTTGATAGTATAGATATCTAGAGACATAAGAAGAAGTGTCTGGTGATATATCACATTTCATCCTATTTTAATTAGTCAAGTTAACCATTATTTTTGTAGTCTTGAACTTCAAATAGCTTATCCTTTTTACCATCGAATTCATCCATACATTCAATGACGGTTTTAAGATTATTCATCAAATTACTTGTAGCCACTCGAAGTACTCTATCACTAACACCTGAAAATTGCACCTTTAGCACGTTGGACTCTGTAGCAAAATCAATAGTCAACTCATCGGCTTTAAGTATTGGATCAGGTTCTAAAGATGTGCGTGCGATTTTAGCTTGAGTATCTGTTTCAAAGGGTATATTTATGGTAAGATTATATGGGTGTGGCATGGTATTTGTTGGTTGTCCTGTGCAAATGATCCGTGTTGGGAAGTAATGGGATTATTAGATGGTTTGTGTATGGAGTAGGTTTTTTTTTTTTTTCATTGTACAATTTTGTTCCTTTCCTCTCACTCACTCACCGACACTAGTTTTGCGATATCTGTGTTACATACTACACTCCAGATATTACTGACAAGACATGAAAAATATATGAATACACTAAATAGCTATATATATATATATATAGAAAAATTACCTAACCCGACTAAAACTAATGCTATTTACGCTAAACTTCTTTAAACTATCCGATCCATTACTGTTTAACGATGTCATACTGCTGTTGATTCCTGTATTTCTATTATTTGGATAACCACTGGTTGTCTGAAGCGTTCCAGACGACTTTGTTTTCCTCAACAGTCCAATATCGTTGTTGATTACTGTAGTTCCCACGACAGCATCACCACCACTACTACCAGAACTTGTCAAACTACCAATCGACGAGGAACTATTCAAACTGTTGCTCTGACCATTGTTGTTTGATTTGAATTCCAGTTGTTTTTTTCTTGGAGACATCTCAACTTGGTTCAACGAAGATCTGCTGGAATTAAATGCCACTCGTGCGGCAATGGAGGAAGCTGACGATGATTTTCTTGGTCGTTGCTCCTGAGTCCTCTGAACCGGTACTTGGTTCTGGTATTGTTGTGATTCTTCGGATACAGTTGGCCATAATACATTTTGTGAATTAATTGGGGGTAGTTGACTTGATTTAGAAAATGAAAAGCTCTTTTTCCGTTGTCCTGTTTTATAGCTTGGCGATGCATTCAACGAAGACGTTGCTGAAATGACAGATTGAGGAGATACTGGATCTTCATCTGTAGCAGAATTGTAAGGAGTACTTGTTCCATTTCTAATTGATGGCGAGATTGTGACACATTTGAGACTAGTATGTAATGTTTGTGGGGTAGTTGGAGTTGTTACTGTTGCAGGGGACGTGCTTGTTCTTGGGATTGATGCCACTTGTGTACCATTCAATGTCGCTGATGGGGGTTTATATATGTATGCAGTATTCGACCTATTGCGCAGTATTGGCGGAGGACGTGCTTTATATTCAGCTGGTAATGATTGTGAATGTTGTCTGCCTTGGAATTTTTTATCGTCCTGATTTTGCAGTGACATCAGGATAATTGGACTTGCCAATACTTTGTTGCTTCCATTAGAAGCACTATGCATAGTTGAATCTGTTGGTGGAGCAAATATTGGCATGGATGATTTCAAATCCACTACCATTGCTTCATGGTTTTGTGATAGTAGATCCTTCTTGATTTCTTCGTATTGGGTGATCAAGTCAAAACTTGATGAATATTCACTGGCCACCCAGTCATGTTTATTTTTGATCCTTTCTAGTTGCTGTATTTTAGATTCTGCCTCTTCCTTGGTTTCCGACAGGATGACAATATGCTTAATCAACTCATACAAACATCCTATGCTGCCGTATTGGAAACAGAGGTGCATACAAGTATCACCATTAATATCTTGAATATCCCATTTTGCCCCAAACTCTAGTAATAGGGTTGTGCCCTCTTTGAAGTTGTATTGACAACTGTAATGCAAAGGAGTCTGGCGTGACTCGCCAGCTAACGAGTTCAACCATAGTTTCCCGGGGAATTCTTGTAGTAAATAATGCAATGTTTGTGAGTGGTTCTTCGGCATGCAAAGGTGCAATACTGTAGTGTCATCAAATGCTAGTAGATCCAACTTGGTGAATCGATTCAGTACATCATTCTTCAATTCTTTGTTCAAGTATGATATTAGATGGAAACATATCAAATAGTGTCCGTGGTATGAGGCGTAATGTAGATTGCTCCAGCCTTGGTGCTGTGGATCAATATTCAACCATAGTTCTGGGAACCGTGCTAGTATCCTTTTGACAATAGGTAGGTTCCCTTCGATTATGGCATTTCTCATTCGTTGCAGTGGTTCTAACATAGTGACATAACTGGTGATCTGGATATTGATAAGGGAGTAATAATAATAGGAGAAAGACTCTGATGCAAGTAAATACAAATCCAAAAAAAACAAAAAAAACAAATAAATACAAATAAATAAATAAAAAAAAAAGAATTAAACCAGGTGATAATTTACTTTCTATAGTCAACAAAAAAAGAGTAATGGGACCCGTTGCAAACAAAAGTAGGTTAACTAGGGGGGAGAAAAAAAATTATGGAAGTGACGGGTCACACAGTTCATTCGACTTTTTTTTTTTCTCTCTCTCTCACTCAATTTTTTTTCCCTAGTTAGCAAATTACTATTTATTTGTAAGGGGGGGACTAAATATAATACAGTACTTTAACGCGCGGATTAAACTCGGAGAATGGGAAGATTCTGTGGAAGAAAATTCTGGACGTTGCTCCCAAATGAGGCGCGAAGAAAGCACAAAATGCTACAAAATAATATGATGAAATGAAATGAAATAGAATGAAATTGGACCTGCACACACGCACAGTCTCATTCACACACACACATACAAGCACACACAAACATACAAACACTCACAAGACGTCATATTTCCGTCGTGTAATGAGTTAACCGACTACAAAAACAACTGGGGTATTGATTGTGTAATACGAACTTATTCTTTCACTTACTCTGCCATAATCTCTTATAAATGAATGATGCTCAAGAAATTCCATGGTTGCCAGTGCTGTTTTTTTCTTCGACAATTAAACCTTTTTAATCTCGTCTACTTTTAAGCTTTTAGAATTACAAATTATGATCGACACAGAATCGTTCCCAAAAATAAACTATTCGTTCCCTCCCTCTCTTTCCGAACGCTAGAAATTTCCTCCCCATCTTTTTGGACGACAGCTTCAAGCATGAGACATCAAACTACATGAAGATCGTTACTTTTTTTTAAAATTCATTTATTTATTTTTTCTTCTTTTGGTTTATTTAGTTCTAGTTAGGACGCGTCTCGTTTCTTGCGATGTTCATTTAATTTCTCGGAAAATGACTTACGAGATGCACGTGCCAACCACTACAGCTAGTTTTTAGAAGCAAAAAAAAAAAAACATTTCCAGCCTTTGGCGCACGACATTCTGGAGGATCACAAAATTAAACTCCTCTAACAGTTGTGGATTGTATTTTATATATATATTTTTTTGTCGAGATTACACACACAGAATTCGAAACTCGGTTATCAAGATAATAAAGTTGGTATTCACACCGTACTAAAGCACCAACACCAATACTACCAACACCATTTCCATAACAATTTCTAACATGCTGGTTCAAACGATATATGGATTACGAATACTTACCTTATCAGATATACAGGGGAATTTCGATGTGTTGACAAAATTGTACAACGAATATCAACCTGTAGATTTGATAATCCATACAGGGAATTTTGGGTTTTGGGACTTGAACACTATCCATGAGTATAAAGAACTCAACTATTTCAAGCAGATAGTGGCATTCCTGGAGGTTTTGGAACCGGAGTTGATACTGCAGTTAAACAATTTAAGTAAAATCAGCAATACTGGGAATGCAGACGAAATATCAGTATTTAAAACCAAATTATTATCTTCGACCACGTCAATAAGTCAATTCACTCAGTATGTAAATGGAGAGAAGACACTTCCATGTCCTGTTTACACGATATTTGGTCCCTTGGATGACCCCAAAATAATTGACAAGTTACAAACTAAGCAAATTGTTATCCCAAATTTACATCTAATAGATCATAAAAACAATTATGAAATCAAGACTGCAGCAAATGTCCCAAATATAAAACTATACGGATTGGGAGGAACATTGAAAATCCACAGTTTGTTTGATAATGGTAATCTCAATTATTTAGGGGTTGCTGGTAAATTGGGAGAATTGTGGATTTCTTTGTTACAGATAGCCGAATTGTACATTAGTGTTACCAATGCAAAGAGTTTTGCTGACACCACGAAAAACTCCACCATTAATATTTTTGTAAGTCATGTACCAGTTGTCAAGGCACCATTACTAGAACATTTAGCAATCATCACACACGCCGATTTCACAATTAGTCAAGGTTTACATTTCAGATACCCAGTTATGGGCAATGGTATGAGTTTCGTGGATAGTATGGGAGGATCTGCTGGTTATGTTGAGAATTACAGATCAAAATTCTCTAGACTCCGAATGATTTTGGGTGAACTATGGTTGGTTTTGAAAGATGACTTGTACGAATTATTGTTAAACTCGGATTCAAGTGCAAGTCTAAAGAATTTGCTTGAATTGGGGTTAAGTTTGTTTGACAAAATACCCGTTTCTGTTAATGATTCACTGGATAAGATTGTTCCATTAAGTCTATACCCGGAAGACAACCAAGAATTGAACAAAAAATTACTTAAACGAATCAATGATTATTATTTCCAAGCATATTATAATTTATGGCATTTCAATCTATGTGACCATAGTGTGGGAACTGGCAGCAAACATAATGTCATGATTTTCAAACTTGACAATTCCGGGAATTTCAACCTTGATTACTGTTCAAGTCAAGGATTTAATTTTAATTTCAAGTTGCAACAACAACAGCAACAACACCAATTAGATTCTGATACTAATGGGAAAGATAATGGTGTCCATAATGATGAAGAACAAGATGATTTGATACAACAATCACCTACTTCGCAAAAGTCGTATCGTGGACCTTCCCGAAGAGGTGGTGGAAATGCTAGAGGAAGAGGTACAAGAGGAAATGGACGAGGTACATTCTACAGAGGAAGGCGTGGTGGTAGTGGAGGTAGCAGTAGACCATCACGATAATAGACAACTACATTTATATACACCATTTAATAAATATCAGAATTACTGTATATTTTGGAATTTTTCTACTTTTTTTTTTTTTAATTTCGTACTATTATTGTTTATAAATGCCCACAGAATATGTATTTCGAATAATGTACATTAAGTTTCCATTGATGAATGTCGTTAATTATTACCTATAATGCAAGTCTCTAATGATGTTCAAATGGGAGTTTCATACCAAACATAACTGGACCATCTTCTTTAATTCTCAACATAATCCAAAACCACATAGCAGCACCAAAAAGTTTAGATCCCCATTTTATGTGAGCTGGAACATGTGGTCTAGCAACTGGACCGTGTCTGATATATCTTGCAAAGTGTCCACCAGCCATTGTATATATTGTGAGTGATAATGGAATAAAGGTGTGTCTTTGTTGACTTGTGTATATTCTCTATCACCTAGTAGTTTTTTTTTTCTTTGCTTACATTCTATCTCACATATTATTTCACTTGGATTTGGTTGGACAAATGGTTTTTTTCTGGTGCTCACACGCAAAAACTTTCTCTCACACCGGACACGACTTTTCAGTCACGTGATGTTTTTTTGCAATCCCTTTTTCAGATTGTTTCGTAAGTCTATCCCTATCATCGTCTTCATATATTGCTTGCAGACTGGAAAGTGTAGAGTAATGTTTGAGGGATATTAAGTTTCATCAAAACATGTCTGTTTCCTAATGAGGCAAGTGTATTCCTAAGTCACATCTTTTCAGTTTTAGCTGATAATGTTAAATGTTTTGTTTTTCTGATAGGTTTGGCTCCCTATTGCATCAGTTCTACTTTATTCGTAGATCAACACTTTAAGCAGCAGCAGCACAGCAGCAATAGCAATACGTTATGTGGGTTAAAAATGAAAAACCTCGGTATTTGTCCCCGAGAAGAAGGGATAACTCAGTTGTTGATCCTTTTTTATTAATAAAAAATATACCTAAAAGGAGCGAAAAGTTTCAATCGCTAATCGAAGCTGGAATGAAACTTTCGAAGTGGTGAGTTTTTCAGGACTTCCAATGTCGAATTTCGGAAAATTTCAAGACACTGTAGGTTTTTGCTTTTCCGTTCTTTCTGTGGTACGTTTCTGAATTAATTATTATAATTATGATAATTATAATTACTATTTGTTCTTTGAATTGCCCCATACGGCTTCAATGTGAACCCTACCCTCACCCTTCTTAACGGACTTATGGAAGGTTGATGAATACAATAAGAAAAATGGGCTTACCAAGTGAAATTTTCGTGTTGGATTTTTTATTTTTATTTATTTCTAACACTACGCGGAATATAGGAATAATGACTTAATAGAGAATGCTAGTCACGAGTTATATAGAAGAATAAATCCGTTGAGGCATTTCTTTCTTTCTTTCTCTTTGATTACTTAGTAGATCTTGGCAAAATCACAATTCCGCCTGTAAAAAAAAAAAAATCTTCCTCCAATCTGTAATTGTATCTTTAATTTGAAAACAAAACAATAATAATATCAGCAGTTCATTAGATGTATGTCCCGAGGAGCGCAATGAATAAATACACATATGTAAACTAGGTAAAATGTAAAGTGTAAAATGTATTTATGCATCAAGCACTGCTACGACCTGTGCTTCATTCTATTCTGAAAAAAGAAAAACGTATAAATATTGCCATGTCACACTTTACCCAGAGAACAATTTGTAAGGTTGAAGTTGACTGGAGCCCACGTCACAATTCCGTATCTTGTTCTATGTAGTTTCTTGGAAACATGTATTTGTTTTTACTATCAGCTGCAATTACATCCATTTTACCGTGCACATCCGTTTTTAAGCGAATATTAATTTGGTTGCGATAATGTATGAAAGGATGCGTGTGCCTACGGATTTCAAGGCGAGCATGCCCATATTTTTTAGCCATTCCTGCATCCTGCATTTTGAAGCATAATGTCCTAAATTAAATGGTTTTTTGGTTTTTTGGCTTTTTTGTTTTTTTAGTGACTAACTTTCATGGGTAACAAGCAATGGTTTCCATATTCTTATAGCCTATACATTTTGTTCTGAAACATTTATGTTTGAAAAGACAAGAAAGAAATAAAAAAAAGTACTAAAAATAAAGACAAAAAAAAATGTATTGCTATTTACAATTTTTTTTTAATTTTCCAAATTCAGAGGTTGGCTGATAATATATGGTTGTGGTTCTTTTTTTCTTTGGTTATTTTCTAATAATTGTTGTTTTAAGTAAAAAAAGAAAAAAAATTGACGACAAGGGTAACTTTGTTTTGGTTTTGAAAAGTATGTGTTGTTCAGTTCGTAGGGGGGTTGGTTAGAAATGCAACACTGTAGTAGATGTGGTGTTAGAAGAAACCCTTTTTTGTTTTACATCAAAATACAAAACAAATAATTTTTTTAATTTTATTTTTCTCTGTATCACCAAATTTTAGTGTATGTTTCAACTTTTGTATTAGCTCCCTCCCTCCAAAAATTTCTCTAACTCCCAACTATTTGATACACTTAGTATTTTGCAACCTTGTAAACACCCACAAATACTATGATTTTCCTACTCTCTTTTTATAATTTTAAGAATTGTTTATATTTTTTATATTTTTATATAGATATATAGATCGTTAAGACATTACATTTATTATATTTTTTGGAATATATAAAGGAGGGACGTAAATATATTAAATGAAGTTTAACTCTAGAGCAAACAAGAATAAAACCCATCAAATATAGTAAACAAAAAGTTTGGTACTATCAAAATAAATGTGAACCAAAATTAAATAATAATCATTAAAGGAGTGACGATGAATTGGAATAGGACATTATTATTATTAGGAACATTAAATAAGGCGCAGAACGCTGCGGGGTATATGATGGAGTTTATAAAAGGACGAAAGTAAAATAGATGATAAAAAAACAAGGCAAGGCAAATGATAATAAGGAACAAAAAAAATAAATATAAAAAAATCAAGCTTGAAACAAAAGGGGAAATAGAAGAATCAAATCAAATCGAACCAAAAGAAGAACTGAAACATTTGGAGGGAGGCGGAAAAGGTCTATTGTGTTGATTCAGACCCATTCATTGTCAAATTGGATGTTGTTGACAAATAAGATGGGTACTGTGGTCTAACGTTTGAGTGATCCTCTTGACGAACTGAGTAGAAACTGTCTTGTTGAGGAATACCTGTAGCAGTAGAACCAACAGTATTAGTAGCACTAAGTGGAGCCTGTAATTGGGGTTGAAGTGGCGGAGGTGCGGTATGAGAAAGATGGTGATTAGCCACCATACCTGGTTGTTGTTGTTGTTGGTGTTGTGGTTGGTGTTGTTGTTCTCTAGCTTGTAATTCACGTTCTTGAGCTCTTCTCAAGTCACGTTCATGTAATCTATAATGTCTTGTCATGTTTGACTTAACAGAGAACAATTTGCCACAACTATCCCAAGGACACTTGAATATCTTTTCACCAGTGTGAGAATAGTAATGCGTTTGCAAGGAAGACGGACGCTTGAACTGTTTGTTACAGATACGACATCTGTTTCTCTCGGCAGTTTCAGGAGTCATGTCATGAACAGTAGCAGTGTGTCTTCTCTTGCGGCCCTTTCTTGGTGCTGCAGACGGTGGTGGGACACTTGAAGTGGCTTGTCTGCTTGGGTCCATCAATGGAGCAGCAAAGTGGGAATTTTCAGCAACGTAATTGGAGGCCAACGGAGAAACATCATAAGCATGTTGTTGTTGTTGGGTGGTGTTTGGTGGGGTTGCACCAAGTTGATTCAATGGTGGCAAGGAAGGAACCAAGTAGTTGTATTGGTCGGAGTTGAAATGTGGAGTAGTGTTGGTGGTGGAATTACTGCCATTGGTAGTGTTGGAGTTAACAGTGCCAGAAGAATTGACAGAGGTAGTTACTTTGTCTGTTGGAGTAACAGATGATGGTACAGCACCAGACTGTCTTGGTTCATTCAAAGGGTATTGCTGCAAATTAGTGGTGCTACTGTTTGAGGCGGTTCCTTGGCTGTACGCATAGCTTCTTGAAGCTTGAAAATAATAATTCTCGTTTTGACCAGAAGACTGAGAGTACAGTTGCGGAGTTTGCATTCCAGCAGACATTTGAAGCTGTTGTTGGTGGTGTTGATGTTGGTGTTGTGGCTGTTGCAGTTGCTGAGATTGTTGTTGTTGTTGTTGTTGTTGCATCATCAACTGTAATTGTTGTTTATGTTGAGATTGGGCTTGAGCTTGTGCTTGAAACTGTTGTTGTTGGTAGCTTTGTTGCAGGAAATACTGTTGGGGATAATCCATGAATTGGGGTGGTAAACTTGATTGAACTTGAGAATAAGGCATATTTGACGAATTACTTGTTGACTTATTGGAGGGTGTATAATTTGGGATATTTGGGTTATTATTCTGATTCAGGCTATTTGACATTACTTGGTAAAGCTTAATACATAGTTAGTAATATAACAATATGTATCAGGAAAATAAGTAAAAAAAAAAGGGGGGTTGGAGGGGAGATCAAATGTAGAAAAAAAAACTTTGATAATAAAGCGAGTGAAAAAAGGCTTCTCTTTCTAGTGTTGATATGGTTCTAAGTAATGCTGTGTGGGGAATTAAAGTCCTTCACTGGTGGTAGTTGCGAAAAAATAAGAATAAAGTATAAAGTTCAAGTTGTTCTCAATAGAAGGAAAAGAGAAAAAAAAAGAAGAAGAACAAAAGAAAAATCCCGTGGGAAAAATTACAGTCCAGAGAAGGAAACTTTCAGTCGATATTTATATATGAAAGAAAAAGGCAACCCATGGAGTGTGAAGAAACAAAAGAGAGAGAGAAAAAAAATCGATGTATGCACAAAGAATTAAACGGTCAACATTTTCTGTTTTACCCTTAACAATTTCTATGTTTCAAAAGGAAACAAAAACACAAATAAAAAAAAACCATAGAAAAACATAAAAGAAAACTACGGAAACAGCTTTTTTGTGTTATCCATGTCAGGCGGTAGAAGTTTGGGGGTTATGAGAATAATAAAATTTTGGTTTTTGCACATAAAGGAAACTGCCTTTGTTGTTTGTTTTGTGTAATTTCCTTTTTTTAGGCAATAAAATTTAAAGGCTTCCGTGCATTTACTCTTTTGTAAACGAGAGAACGGGAAGCGTAATCATCTTGATTTAAGTTTCACATCATCCAACTACATATCCCAGGATAAATAAACAAGGAGTGCTTTTGGTGTAGTCAGTAACATGCGCCAATGGAGTGAAAAATCGCGAATCTCAGAATGTCCATTATAACAGATGACAATTATATATGGAAAAAGAGATAGGGAAAAGTGGACCTCCGCAATAAATACAAAAGCAACTACTAAAAATGTTTACGTTTATTTGGTCTAAATATTATTATAACTTTGCTTTGTTGTTTTCTTTTTTTGTCTTTTTTGTCTTTTTTGTTTTTGGTTGTGAAATTTGGATTTAAAAAGAACAATGAACAAGAGACAAAGGGAAAAAAAATAATCCAAAATTCATCCGGAAGTCTGGAAGTATGTCAAAAAACGCGAAAAACCCTGTGTCAAACAAACTCAAAAATACAAGCTTTATTTCATGTCCCCCGGATCCTAGTCTATTTTTCTTTAAGGAAGGAAGGACGGATAGAGGATAAAAATAATTGTTAGTGAATGAAATGTATCAAATTAGAATACAGTTAGAACTATTGGGCAATATTGCACATCCCGGACTTACGATTTTGTGAATCATGTGTGTACTATTATTATTTAGCTTTACTATCACAATGCGAGTAGAAAAATAAAATTCTTTCTGTTACAGTGGTGGCTTATACTGCCAGGATTCCGAAACACACAGAACCCTTGTCGATGAGCATTAGTAATACCACAACCAAATAGAGTGATAACATAACAATGTAGGGAGCTCAAAATTAACATGCTGGCTGTCTCACTCCGTGTATATGGCACTTGGCTATAAACCAAGTGATTACGTACTGCAATGACATCTCTTTCTTGTACTCGAGAATATTTTCACCACAATCAAATCGTTATTGTTGTTCTTGTTCCAAAAGTTATGAATGGTTCCAGGAGCATATGAAGTTGCAATTTTCTTTCGCTACTACAACAATAACGATTTCCTTATCTCTTGAATCTACTCCAGCCGCGCTATTTTATACATGAAATAGACTCACCATTACCTTGTTGTGGGTGCACGATGGAAATCACCACTATGTTGCAAACGGATAATGGACTTGGAACCGAGGTTATACCGGAAGAACACAAGAATCCATCATCTTAGTGTTAGGTCCTTGTCATTCTGGTACTCGTTTACGATATGAACAAGAATATGTCAAAAAAATGATATAGATTAACATTCCATCTACCATAGGAGATATGCCCTAATCTCCTAGTATTTTTTATCATATATATATTCTAATATTATTTTTTTTTTTGGTGGAGATATGCTTTTATAAATTCCGGACAATTGTCTTGACTCGCTCGTTTTCTCGCTACTAAATAAATAAAAAAAAAAAATATCGGCTCGGTAAATGCACAATGGGTTAAGTCTTGGAGTACATTACATATGCTCTCTCTTCCACTTTCCCACTTTCCCACTTTCTCTCCTACTCACTTTCCCACTCTCTTACTCTATTGGGGGGTTATTGCATGGGCGTAAGTGATCGGCGTTTTAAGAAATTGGGTGATGAGACAAGTTGGAACAATTATAATTAACAAAGAAATGAGCTACATAAAATAATAACTTCCAGTGAAGTCTTTTCCGTACGCAGAAACTCTGGAAAAACCCCACCCGGAAAAAAAAAGAATTTTCAACAAAGAACAACAAAGAACAACAAAACTAAAAACAACAAAAAAATATTATATACTGCGAAGTGACGGAATACAAATGAACTGAACACTTTTCCAACACTCGAAAGAAACCAATGCCACAACAAACCCAAATCAAAACAAAACATAAAAACAAAAAAATCTTCAGTGTAAGATAGTGCTATTTGTTCTTGTTCGCCATGACGACCAAATTTTTTTAGCTACGCAGTAGACGTATTGTCTGTCTTGTGAGCTTTGTATGGGCATTTTATTCTGAAACGCTAATAGTCCTTGCCAGACAAATATATTTTGTGTTTCATCTACACATTGGATCGTTCAACTAAAAACAAAAAAAAAAAAAATCAACTACCACAACAAGCAAGGATTGACTTCATCCTCATTGATATGGACTAATGTGTGTATCTCTTAACAACGGAACAGGGTGATCACGTTTAAGGAAGATCATCCTCCAGATATGTATTCCAATGAGTCTAATCTTGGTATGTTGCAATCTTCCGAAAATGAAAGAAAAAAAATAGAAAATAGAAAATGAAACCAAGAACGGAGAAATAGCATTATTGCTTACGTGATGTGTGCGGTTTAGAAATTCATATATTCTAAACAATCTAAAGGACTCAAACTACATCACAAACAACAAACAAATAATAATAATAATAAATGGAAGAGAAGAGAAACAACTCCAAGACAAAAGCAAGAGAGAAGGGCTTTTAGTTTAGTGTCACAGAACAGAGAGTTTTTAAAACTATACCTAAAGTCCTATGCGTTCACGGGCGGTTAGAAAATTGACGCACAAATATTATGGATGTTTTAGAAGGGAATGGTAGAGATTTGGTAATTCTGCATAAACGCAGAGCAACATAATCACAAAGGGTTTTAGAACCATTATGTACTTAGGAATAATATACACCCACTTTTGTATTGCATTGTATTGTATTTCTTTTATTGCCAAACTAATCTACGATTGTTTTGCATATTTTTTTTTTTCAATTTGCATTGATTACGCTTCTTGGGAATTTATAATGATGCTGATAATAATGATCATGGTGATGAGGATTAGGGTTTCTCTTAACTCTTTTCTCCACCTGTTCATCTTTTTTAATTTTTTTTTCCCTCTTCTTCGTCGAGATTACAACGTCAACCTTTAGGCATCGACGGTCAATACTGACAATCCAATTCACGATATTTGAGCGTGGTAACTTGTAAATCAGGGGATATCCCGAACTCGAGACATGAAAACTAAACAAATCTAAATAAAATAAAGCCTAGTATATAGCTTACAAAAGAAAATCCATGACAAAAAAAAAGAAAAAAAGAAAAAGGGAGTGGTAGACCTGGAAAATAAAATTAAAAAAGAAAGACTCTTCCTGTGTTTCATTAACTTATGTTATTATCCAAATTACATTTTTCATTTGTTTGTTTATTGATTTTTACGGGATGCGGATGATTTTCTCCATCAATTCTCTGTTGTTTTCCTGTATTATAATTTCCTAATGAGACTAAATGAAGTAGAGAGTGCAATGAACTTGTTGTGATTACCGTGCGGATGGGGGTATAGGCGGGCTACAAAATGAAGATTCTCCCATTCTAACTCTCTGCTGATTATTGGTATCTCTTTCCAGGCGTTTTTTTCCAGATTAGCATGCACCATGTGGAAACTGTTATCCGCACAATGTGCTGAGAAATAAATCTCCTTGGGAATATATTTTTATTTTTTTTCGCGCCATACGTATAAACTAGTTTTCCATTGCGGTAGAATGCACGACGTGTAATCCTTTTCACGCCCTCTAGAAACCCACTAAACTCACACAAACCCCCTTCAATTGCAAGTTCTATTTTCACATGCTTCGACCGCTTAGGTTTTACTAAATTATATATTGGAGAAAAAAAAAATCACACAACAATATAATATCTCCACTTTTCACTCTCCCAAACAAACGCGCAAACTCCTCTTCCTCCTCCACCTCCTTGTTCTTCTTCTTCTTTGTTGCTGTCCTATTCATTCCCCAATTTTTGTTTCAAGAAGTTTGGGGGCAGTACCTCCATAGACGACAATACAATGTATATTTGTTAGTGAACAGGGTTACATGTACTTCCCTAATGGGGAATGAGGGGATAAGTTCTTTTTTTTTCTTTTAAGCAAGAAGCATACTGTAATATTTATTGCACATGAAGTGCGCAATCATAGTAAAACAATGATAGCATGGCTATACTATCTTTTTTTAGCCATATTGTTCTTTTTTAAATAGCACATGTAACTAATGAGTGTGTCTTTGTACAATAGTAGAACTGACAATGGTTTCGTTGTTATAATATACACTTAAAACATTTCATGGACCACAGTGCAGAATATCTTATCCAAAACAAGAGCTAAACCCGTTATGACCGCTGCTGGACAATGAGAATTATCCACGGGCAAGTTTAATGGGACGATTTTTTAGCGAACAGGTATTGTTTCTTTGTTAACAGATAACAAACACGCTGTCCAAACGTACTAGATTAAAAAAAAATAGTTTCAAACCTTTCAACAACTTTAACCAAACAGTGCTAAAACTAAAAGTTTAAATCTTTCAACAATAAGCATCTATTGTTTGACACAACAATAAACGTCTAAAAAAAACCTTGGGGTTTAGTCGGTTTTTTTGTTTATCAGCATATTGGTAAAATTTAATCTCTTGATGTTAACCATCCTAAACGATAATACATAACTGTTTTTAGAAATAGAATCTCTTTTGCAAATCGTTTTTGTCTTTCCATATGTAGAAAAAGAAACTTGGAGGATATTTTCTCTAATTTTTCGCAGCAATTTAAATCTAAAAAATCATAAAACAACTTCACTAAATAGTACTAAAGTATATAGAGCAATACACTTTTTGTTTTAGTTACCAAGTTAACCGAACAACATATACGCAATTTCGATGGATGTATGTCAATACTACTCATTCTAGGAAATAGATTTAACCGGTTGGCCAAAGTTAATTCACGGCAGAAAATAGCAACTATGTGTTTTCAACAATGGTAGACTACTTTTTATTCCGTACAAGGCGAGAATTTTTCATTCCTCGTTCCTAAATGAAAAAAATTACAACCGAACGACCGAAACAAAAAAACGGCACTATGAAAAATGAATAAAAAAGTTTCAGGCAACACTTAAAGTTCACCCTATTACGTAATCAATTTCTAGGGGATATGGAATTAAGGATAACAAGTTGTTTAATTTATTGGCACAAAACAAAACAAAACAAAAAAACTGTGCCACCATAGAGCAATTTATTTTATTGGCTATTTGTATTTAAAGTTGACGGAACACTTCACAAAATCGGGCAAAGTGATACAGTATAGCCACCAAAACTATTGTAACATAATCTTGTATCATCAAGACATATCGGAATTTCAAATAATTTATGAAACTCCCCTTTGTTGTGCTGGCTTCAAGGTTGTATTTTTTTTAAAAAAACATGATATTTCAGGCGTGGAGGTGGAGAATGGGATTTATACCCTACAGAAACGTCTCTTCGCGATTGGCGAAATTGTGATTTTTTTGTTGCATGTTGATTGCCAAGATTGATCTCACTTTTTTTTTTGTATTTTTCTCCTGTCAGATCTGTATCATTTAGATGAGACATATAAAACGATTGGCTAGGTTTGATATCTTCTAAAGAAGAACCACGGCGTTGAGAGTAGTTCCAAATGAGAGAAAAAAAAAGGAAGAGCAAATTAACCAAAAAAATAACTAAAAATAGAATATTCCAGGGAGATCCGAGCAAAAGGGGGAAAGAGTGATGATAACTAAAAATAGGATCATATGTCGAATCAGAAATTAAATGTCGCGCGGATTTGTTTGAACTTACTGGCAACACTGCCGATAAACCAGCCATTCTTTTTTTTTTCTCCGTTGTGAGTTTGATTCCCAACGCTTGAAATTTGCAACAGAAATGTCGCACTCTAAAGGAGAGAGTTTTTTTAAAAAAAAATAACTAACAATGGAGAGTAGAATGATGTAACCCCCAGCAACTTGGCTTATTGCAAGCAATTAATTACATAACCTATTTCATTAAATTACTTACATGAGGATTAATAATCCCACTAAAAAACGAACAAACAAATGAAATACAAGGAGTACAAAGAAAAAAAACTCAACAGTCATGACCGAAAATTCCTGAGATTGCAATCTATTTTTTTTTTTTTTAGCCAGCACAAATCATTGGTTGATGTGAAATCTAAATCATTTGTAAGTTGCATAGATCATTCTTTCCGTCTCCTCTCCCCCCCTTTTTTAATAATACTTTATCTATATTACCAATTGATCTCATTATTTGCTCCTTTATTGCTGGAAGTACAAAATCAAATAGACATTGGTAAAATATTAATTGCCAAGACTATTTAAACGGGGCAAATTGACGTCCAAGAAATTTTATATTTAAATATATCCTTATTTTTTTTGAAGGAATTCTTCGATTATTTTTTTTTTTTCTAATTCTACAATCAACTATAATATTATAATAGTAATTAAACAACTCCTTACACAATTCAATCGTTATGAAATACTCCATTCTTATTACACTTGCGTCATTGTTGGGTTCATCATTGGCTGCTACTATCCCTGATGAAAAATATTCTACTTTGAGTCCCTCGGCTCCAATCCCATCTGGTGCAATGACCGATTTCACTGGTACTTTTGGTATTCAAATTGTCACCGTTGAATCTGCAGCTCAACTTTCAACTGATAAAGCTACTTCTACTTTAACTAAAAACAAAAGAGCAGATGCTACTCCTGTTGCTCAAATAAGCGACGGTCAAATTCAACACAAAACTACTGCTGCCCCAGTTGCCCAAATAAGTGACGGCCAAATTCAGCACCAAACCACTGCTGCTCCAGTTCAACAAATTGGCGATGGCCAAATTCAACACCAGACAACCGCAGCTCCAGTACAACAAATTGGTGATGGTCAAATTCAACATCAAACCACTGCTGCTCCAGTTCAACAAATTGGTGACGGTCAAATTCAACACCAGACAACCGCAGCTCCAGTGCAACAAATTGGTGATGGTCAAATTCAACACCAAACCAATGTTGCCCCAGTCCAACAAATTGGTGACGGCCAAATCCAGCACCAAACAACCGCAGCTCCAGTGCAACAAATTGGCGATGGCCAAATCCAACACCAAACCACTGCTGCTCCAGTTCAACAAATTGGTGATGGTCAAATCCAACATCAAACCACTGCTGCCGCAGTTGCTCAAATTTCTGATGGTCAAATACAACACCACACTACCGCCGCTGCTGCTGCCCAAATCTCCGATGGTCAAATCCAACACCATACTACTGCTGCTGCCGCTTCCCAAATCCCTGATGGACAAGTCAATGCTCATTCTAACTCTACTTCTTCTGGTGCCAAGAATGATCAAACCATCCCACAATCATGTTCTACTAAAAACGACTTAGCCATGTCTTTACACGGTACTGTTTTGAAAGATGCCTTAAACAGATGGGGTAGTATTGTTGCTAACCGTCAATTCCAATTCGATGGTCCAATCCCACAAGCTGGTGTCATTTATTCTGCCGGTTGGTCTATCAAAGATGGATTCTTGTACTTGGGTGATTCTAACATTTTCTACCAATGTTTATCTGGTGATTTCTACAACTTGTACGATCAAAATGTCGCTGCCCAATGTTCTGCTGTTAAATTGAGTGTCATTGAATTCGTTCAATGTTAATCTTGTCAAGTTTAAACACTAAGACAATCATACTTTCATTTTCTATTCGTTGGTCATTTTTTTTTTCTTCTAAACACAAGTCATCGGTATGGTATATTCAGGAGCTTGGGTTCTTTTCTATTATTTTTTTTTACTCATTATCATTAACGGGGGTTTAAATTGAATTTTTCTTTTATTTATTTTCTATTTTTCGTCATTTTTTCAAAAAGGTTTTATATATATACGTGTTACTATTATCAATTACAACTCTATTTTTTTGGCTTACGTAAATGTAGGTTTCGCACCCAAATACCTATAATTAGAAACTACATATGGTAGCGTTCGCACTACACGTTGTCTAATATTTATTTTGGGCGTACGTATGCATGCGCCTGTATAAATGTATGTATGTATCATTTCAAAACAAATTCTACTATATATATGTGTAAATACCTATAATTTCTTTCTTCTAGTTTATGTATTTGCTGTAATTTTTCTTTTATTTTTATTTTTATTTTTTTTTAAAAAAATTTGCCTTTATTTGATGTTACATTGGATCATTATCGTTTCAAAAATCCCTTCTGTTTGAAGGAACTCTCATGGTTGGAAGTCATAGTATATGCTACACTTGTGTATGCACGACTTTCAGGGTTGTATTGAGGACTCAGGTTTAAATCTTCAAATTCTCCATATCTCAAAGTTACGGAGTTAAACTTACAGAATGGATCATCTTCATTTATGCTTTGCGACGACACCTCGATGATTTCTTCAGATTCTTGTGCTGGTCTTTCGTATTTCTTATTCGATGTAGTCAATATTGGTATCATTGGTGGCTTTTGATGTCTTAATAATGCCCACTGTGTATCTTTGAAAAATGCATGGCTCTTGATTTCTGAAGCACCAGTTTTCGAACCTAATCTTTTCTCTTCATCTTTAATCAACAATTTCTTGATGATGCTCCTGCAGTTTGATGACACAGATTGTGTGTCCAAAAACTTAACTTCCTTCTTTAACACATTGGCAAAAGTTTTCTTCCTATCCTGACCTTTGAAAGGTGTTGTTCCATACAACATTTCAAAGATGAATATCCCCAAAGTCCACCAATCCACAGCACTAGTATGACCTTTACCACGAATAACTTCTGGAGCAATATACTCTTCGGTTCCAACAAATGAGTTGGTTCTAAACCCATCAATACAAGCTTTGGTATCGATTGTTGGTCCGTTATGGTTTGAACTGCTCGAGGATGGTAAATGCATGCCTGGCTTGTTGAATGAAATTTCAGGATTTTTGGCTCTTTCACTTTGTTTCGACAAATCAAAATCACTCAACATAATATGTCCTGATTGATGTAATAAAATATTTTCTGGTTTTAAATCACGATAAATAAATCCCATTAAATGAAGATACTCCAACGCTGCGGTGACTTCTGCTGCATAAAACCTGGCATCTGCTTCACAGATGGTTTTGGTTTCTCTAGTTTGCAATGCACGGAAAAACTCTCCTCCCATACAGTATTCCATACAGAGGTACAAATGGTCTTTGGATTGGAATGAATGGTACAATGTAACAATAAATGGATGGTTTGATGTGGCCAAAATCTCTTGTTCAGCCAATGCACGTTTGATTTTATTTCTTTCAATCATTTCCTTCTTGCTCAATATTTTCATCGCGTATAATTTATTCGACAGTTTTTCTCTCACTAAAAACACTTTCCCAACGTCTCCTTTACCCAACAACCTAATTTTCTCAAAACTATCTGGACGTACCTGCACATCCACCATTTTAGTGGCAGCAGTGGAGTATGTTCTATCTTGTGTGTAAGTTCTTGGACGACCAGTAATTTTGACTTCCCCAATGTGCTTGTTGATATCAAATCGATCTCCAGTATTCTTTGGTGATGCATTCACAGATGGTGGTGAGAGCCCACTCAGCTCTCCAGTTTGTTTTTCTGTAATAAGACGGTGAACTAATGGTGCTGATGCTACTCTTCTCAATGCTCTTTGGAATGGTGATGGTGGCACGGCCAAGTCGGTTTCTTGTTCAACCGGTTTTGAAAGTATCTCGTCACCTTCAATTATCAGTTTGATTGGTGTTTTTGGGAATGGTGAACTTGGTTCAGAATTGTCTTCACTAGAAGTCGAGAGCTCACGACTATGGATTTTCGGGGGTTGCAACACACCATGTTCATTCAATGAAAATACCGAATCGTTGTGTCTTAAAGAGACTGCCAAGTCTGCTCGGTTTGGTGCTGTTTCCAAATGGGCATTTTGTGATGTTTTCAGGTGTGCCGGTAAACCTTGGTACTGGAAATATGGGTTCGATTGTTCCACGGGACTTTGAGGGTTTAACAGATGGTCTTCGTTAATTGGGTTAGTTGCGTTTGGTGGGGTTGTTACTGTCGTTAGTGCTGGTTGTGTGATGTTCTGTGTTTCTGTTTCATCTTCTGGTACCCCAGCATCAGAAGTAGTTTCCAGTGTCGCCGATGGTACGGTAGTTGTCACTATAGTTGGTACTGGTGGATCTCTTTTAAATCTTGGTGGGGATAAAGGGGTTGATATTGATCTTGTTCTTCCCACAGCACGTGCTTCATCAAGGGGTACAGACGATGTGGAAGGAATTCTAAACATGTTCTTCAACTTGATAAACCCGGAGTTTTGTTCGGTTGTTGAAACCAATGTTGAGTTGTTATCCGTTGCTTCGTGAGAAGCCGACCTTGATGGCTCCTGGTGTTCTTTGTTGAATAGGAATCTAGTGAATGAAATGGATCTAGTTCTGTTTCTTGACAGCGGTCTAGAACCTGGTGCTGAAAGTTTGTCTATGGGTTCTGGTGTAATGGATGGTTCCTTTTCCTTCTCTTTCTCTATCTCTTCGTCTTGTGCCGTGTCCTCGTGTACCTCCGACAAGGGATTGGATGAAGTGGGGGAAGTGTTGTGACTGGCAGCATCATAGTTGGAGGCATTGCTACCGTTACTATTGTTGGTATGGTTGTGGCTGAATAGGGATAACATTACCATAATTTGGTTTTGTTGTTATATATAATGCAATAAGATGGACTCGTGGTAGTCTTGTGGTGAAATTCTAAATTAATTTATGGAAAAAAAAGCAAAAAAAAATATATAATATTATACAATATAATAATATTAATAGTAACACCTATTTAGTGAGACAAACCGAAGTTAAAGAGTGAGAACAACAAACAACAAAAAAAAAGAAAAAATGTATGTGAGAAAATTTTAGTGTGAGGTGTTGTTGAGTTGAGATTGTTAATAATTGCTTTTTTTATTTTTTTAATTAATTTTTTTTTTTTGGGTAGAGAAAGAAAGTGGAAGTAAGGCTTTGTGAATGAAAATCAAGCAAAAGAGAAGGCGTTTACCAACTCACGTATTGTTTCTTTGATGAATGATATTGAAGAAACTAAGGGAAGAATAAAACATAGGCAGTATATATCTTCTTACTCTACAAATTGTCAGACTCGTGATCATGGGCATAGCAGGCATTGTGCAACACGGAGAAAAATACAAAAATTAACTAGTGGAAAAATTTCTACAAACCAAAAAAAAATAGGGGGAAAAAAAAGGAAAGCGGGTACTACGAACGAGGCACAAAATAAAATATGGAAAATAAAAAACCCCAAAAAAATTCCCTATATCAATTTGTACGACGCGTTCTCGTCCCCCCGCCCGTATGACACGACGGGATAAAATAAAAATGTCGCTCTAGTATGAGGAGCTGATCGCCAAGGCTTAGACGAATAACAGCTAGCAAAGGGCATACGAGTTTCTTTTTCTTTTTCTTTTTATCATTTCTTTATTTAATTCCAATGCCTCTTACGAGAACTGGCCAACGTTTTTACCAATAAGAAAGGACTACCAAGACTCGATTCATCCCTAGGAGTTGAGGTGGAGAGGTATCGAGGAAATCTACGAGCACAGTCGGTTAGTGGCTTAGAGTTTCATCAGGAGGAGTAACACGAATGGTTCATAAAATATCCTACAACATTTCGACCTTGAAACAGGTCATACAGCCACTTCCATTAGTGTAGCTACACGTTTGAACTCAACTCCATACTTTTCTCATTTTCGTACATGAGTTGTTTTGCGGTGAATCCGTCTTTCTTTTTCTTGTTTGTATAAAATATGTATTAACAATGGACTATCTAATTAACCAAATGTGGTGGTAAAAGGAAGTTAGGTATGGAGTTTTTGATATAATAGATATGTTGACAATTCTTACAGATCATTTTACCTTCAATAATCTGTGTTTCAATCAATAAAGTGTGTAAATCTCTTAATACTGCTTGACTGTCTTCCATAATAGGATCCAAATCTTCCGGCTTGTTAGGTGGCAATGAATCATTACCTAAATCTTTAGCAACCTGTATTATGGCGTTCCAATCTAATCTGTCTAACATGTGTACCATGAACTCTGGGTTGAAATCTTGTTCTTCCTGTACTAGTTCACATTCTTCGTACTTTAATGGGAATGAATCTAAGGATGATTGACAACCTTTAACGGCACATTTAACAAAATTGGTAGTGATAAACTTCATGGTGGTGGTGGTTGTGATCGATGTAGTAATATCTATACAACTCTTCTCTTCTCTCTCTCTTTGATTTTTGAAATGAGATGAAGTGCAAAATATCGAAACTGAAAAAAAAAAAAAATAAAAAACAAAATCAGATTCTGAGCAGATCACACGACCTGCTACAGTATGGGAGGCTGTATCGTGAACACTTTATGAATAATGAGAGATCAATATAGGATAATGAGGTACTGTAGTTGGAAGTGTTATATAACTACAATGTGTCGTCATTATAATGATGGAATTGCAATTGGGCGAGGTCTGTACTACTAAACTCACGTGATTATTAGTTTACTTCGTTAGGTTAGACATGCTATAAAAATACAATCACCGGTAGATTAACGTTGTATGGGTTTGACCCAACTTTTATAAACTATGTCATTCCAATCGTATCATTGGCTTACAGGGCTGTACTGGTTGTGATTGATAGATTTTAATTCAAATCTGATGCAAAAGCAATTATTTTACGCGTTACTTGTTGGAAAAAAAAATATACGTCAATATTTTCATTTGGTACACTGGACCCCCAAGGAAAAGAAAGCGTTAATGCATCAGTCTAAAATAAGTAAATTCTTTACTCCAAGGAAACCTGTCAATCATGAAAAACCGAAGGAAAAGAATCCACCTGCCACCACTTCATCCACAGGTATAAGTTCTCAGTTTGCATTTGATCCCCAATCTACCGAAGTCCATACTACTATACCACTTGAGACGAAGAAAAGGAAACCAGAAACGCTGAATAAAGAACCTACCCCGAAAAAAGTCCAGAAGAAACTCACTCCCATGGAGAACCAAATTGTGACTTTACTTACTGAAAATGCTGACAAGTTATTATTAATTCAAAAAGGTTACAAATATTTAGCCTATGGTGAAGGAGGTATGATCGTGGCCAAGATCCTTAACATGTACTTTGTTGAAGATGAGAAAGACTCCCGACTTGGTCATTGTTCATTTCCTGATTTTAATTTGCATAAGCATCTACAAAGAATATTGAACCATGGACACACAGTTGGGGTTGTAAAACAATTGGAATCAGCAGCGATAAAAGGATTTGACACTACCAAAAAATCATCCGATATCATGAGGAGAGAACTTACAGCTGTTTATACACTGGCCACATATCTTGGTGACGAGTTTATAGAGGGAAAAGGTAGCATAGAACAACAGTTGGATGGTGGGAAATATATCATTTGTCTTCATGAAATTCTGTCCAAAGAATTTGCATTGGTAGCAGTTAGACCATCCACTGGTGAAATTATATGTGATCAGTTTACTGATGGTGATTTCAAACAAGAACTAGAGACAAGATTACTTTACCTACCACCATCGGAGGTAATTGTCATTAATAAATTTGAAGAAGTGCAATCATCCAAAATTCTCAAATCGATCAATGATAATTTGAAAATAATTCATAATAGTCTACCAGAAACACCATTGGAATCTTGGCAAGATATTTTAGGTGACGAAGTTTTAGAATTGTATACCATCAACTATTCACACCCGTTGCAGCAATGTTTTATTGCAACTATGGAATATTTGGGCAAGTTCAATATGTCTCTGATGTTCACTGTCCCGCAAAACATTAAATCATTCAAAGATTCAAGGAAATATATGATACTTCCAGCAGATACGTTACGGTCATTGGAAATATTCACAAATTCAACCGACAATTCAAGCACTGGTTCATTAATTAAACTTCTAAATCATACGAGAACTAGTTTTGGATATCGTGTTTTCCAAAAATGGATATCTCGTCCTCTTGTGCAAGTGGAAGAAATTGAAGAGAGACATAGGGCCATTAAAGCATTGTCTCAAAATAATATTTTATTTGAATCGATGGAGGTGTTCCTTTCGAAACTCAAAACTTTTGATTTTGAATCGTATTTGATAAAACTTCACTACTCGTGTGATCCAAACAAACCAAGCAGGATAAGTAGAAAAGAAATTTATTTGTTATTAAATCATTTTAATGATTTGTTTAGACTAGTTGCCAAATTTAACAAGACAATCACGTCTACTGACTTTGGATCGTCGCTAGTTAAAAATATTTTTGAAGAAATATTATCAAATGGCAACGTTATTGAGAACCAATTGCAAGTTATCAACCATTCATTTTTTGATGAGCTGGATAATGCTGAAGTTGTAAAGAAATTCTTCCAACGCGGTTGCTTTGAAAGTATAGAAGAACAATACAAAGAAATGGATGAAATAGACCAGATGATGAATGAAGAGTTACAAAAGATAAGGAAAGAATTGGACAATAACACATTGCGATTCATAGAAGTAAGTTCTGAAGAGTACTTAATTGAGGTTAGAAAAGCCAAGGAGAAGAACTTATCTGAAAATTATATCAAAATCAACGCCACGAAAACTGTGGGAAGGTACAGAACCAAAGCGGTGAATGAACTTTTAAAGAAGATGAATTATCATAGAGAAATGTTGTTACAATGCTGTGAACGGGAATTCAAGAACTTTGTGACGGAATTAGATGCAAAATATGTGACATTGACCAATGTGGTAAAAGCCATAGCCACATTCGACGCTCTAGTGTCTCTCAGAGACGCTAGTAATCGCGTGGGTTATGTTCAACCTAAATTGGTGCCTGATTCACAAATCAAGGTATCAAATGCTAGAAATCCAATTATTGAACAGTTGCGTCCAAATTATATTCCCAACAAAATAGACATTGACCAAAACTGTCGAGCTTCAATCATCACGGGACCAAATATGGGAGGTAAATCGTCGTATGTCAAGACAGTAGCATTATTTACCATCATGACTCAAGTGGGTTGTTATTTACCTTGTGACCATGCGGTAATGGGTATTTTCGATTCAATTTTTACCAGAATGGGAGCTAATGATGATATCCTTCAAAATAAATCCACCTTCATGTTAGAAATGTTAGAATGTAAGAACATAATTCTGAATTTAAGTGATAGATCATTGGTGATTTTGGATGAGATTGGAAGAGGTACAGGTACAACAGATGGTATCTCGTTGGCATACGCGATATTGAAATATTTGGTAGAATGTGAATTCAAACCATTGTTATTGTTTATCACACACTATCCTTCTATTTCTATTTTGGAAAAGGAATACCCTGGAGAGGTGACTAATTTCCATATGGGGTACAAAGAAATCCATAATGGAGCAGGTGAATTACCAGAAATTGTATTCTTGTATAAAATATGTCATGGTGTGGTTAACAATCTGTACGGGTTAAATGTTGCTAATTCAGCAGGGATCCCTAAAGAGTTGATTTCGAAAGCTGCTGCTATAAGCGAGGATATGAAATCACAGGTCGCATGGAGTGATTGCTTAAAGTTTGCCCAGATGGTTAAGAAATTCTTACAAAATGAACTTGATATAGAAACTGTATTAAAATATTTATCCTAATCTAATAAGTTTTATAAAAAAAGAAAATCTATAACTGATTTATTGAAAGCCTTTGGGTTGTCTAAATATAAATGATGTCCAGCATGCTCAACAACTTCGAACTTTGATAAGCCTGTTTCCTTTTTATTGATTTGTTCACTAATGTATTGTCCTCCTTTCTTGTTCATCCAATCTTTGTCTCCATATACCCACATACTTCGGATATTATTGTCTGCCATAAAATCCACCAACCCACGGTCACTGAGGGGCAACTTAGCCAACACTTCGTGGTTTATCAATCTAGTAATTGCCACCTCACCTGATCCTTGGTACTGATTGAAAATGGAATACGAATAATTGTGCAACTTCATTATCATATCCGTTGTGTCACTGTCATTACCAAAATTCTTGAATCTTTTGAATGACCAAAATGATAAAAGTTTAGAATAAAATGGTCCAAAGTATTGCAACACTTCAAAGGGGGATCTATTAGTAGCCCATAGTTTTTGAATGATCCAGCTTTTCGGGAATTTCGGTTGTCTAATAGCATTCCATAAAGCCGTGAGTTCTTCAGTTACTATGATGTCTTCTCCTTGTTTAGTTTCAAAATGCAACTCTCCAAATGGATCATTGTGTAAATTCACTTGGAATTGCTTGTCATTGATCAAACTGGCTTGACTCGATTCGGTACCCATGGGACTCACCAAAATGACATCCTCCACCAATTTGTCACGATTGTACTTTAATAAATAACAACACGATAGGTAACCACCCATTGAATGGCCAATTAGTTTGAACTTGGTAATCCCTCGTTCACTCCTCCAATTCTCGATTTTATCAATAAACCAATTTTCAATTTGTAACACTTGATTAATTTTATCTTTCAAAACATCATGATCAATTAAGAATTCACTAGGAAATTTTGGTCTACTCGAGTTCCCAAACCCAGGCAAGTCAATAAAATGCAATCTTATTCCCGGGATCCTCACCAAGTCTTGAACATTCTTGATAAAATATCCCATTGCTGCCATGTACCCATGTATAATAACAACGTGTTGCTCTTTAGCTTCAGGATCTGTGTTGTTTTCAAGGTAGAATTCATGGATAGTATTACCATCTTTTAATTTAACATCCAATAACTTTCCAAATATGGGATAATCGGTATCTGGTTCATCCTGCCCAGGCTCAAAAAGGTAAATATCGGAAGCAAGCATGACTCGGAATAACTGATATTCCAATCTCCTGTTTCTTAGTTTATCTCGTTTCAATTGTTCTCCTTCCTGATCTTGTTCATTGTGAGTCTCTTTCATTAGAGATCTGGGGCTCGCCCACCAATCTCGAAATGATTGAAGGATGGAGATTGATGTAGTAGAGGACGCATTTGATTCTGCACGCGTATGTGAAGAAGGCAGAGATGGCGATAACGAAGATATTGACGCCGTTGACGTTGTTGACGATGACGACGAGGACATAGCTTTAATACTAAACTCAGACATATTTACTTAATTAAATAGGTGGCAGAACAATTAAGAACAAAGAAAAAAGAAAAAAAAAAATCCTAATCGCCCCCTCATTCTTATCAACCTTGTTCTTTTTCTTTATTTTTTTTTTTTTTGCTCTTGTTTCTTTTTGTCCTATTACGGAGATAATTTTATATTATTATATTAACAAAACATTATAACACTAAACAAAAAACTCTATTAAACACAGCACCAGATAATGAAAGAAATATAGTAGAAATAAGGTAGTAGTAGTAGTAGTAGTAGAAGAAAGAAATACAGTAGGAGTAGACGTCGATTCTAGTAAGGTGTCAACTAGCAAAGTTCATTCGGGTTTATTGTCCCTTCAAGTACGTTGTACTTTATTGTCTAATTCGGTGTAAGCCGGTGGCGCTCCTTCAAGTGGAACTGGTGGGATGGTCCTTAAGTTAGAAGACGACGAACCTTCATTCACAGCTCCATAACTAGCATTATGGTCATCATGTGTTTGGTTCACCAAGCTAGAACTTGGTTGTGGTGAACGGTCATTACGGATATGAATATTGATTTCTCTTTCATTATTTGGTCTTCTTGGAGTTTGGTTCTCCAAGTCACTTCTGTAGACATAGTAGACTGTCTCCTTGCGATCTTGCCAATATGGTGGATATCTGGCTATTATATACCACGAGTGAATTAAACCAGGGAAATATCCAAGCATGCATAACGCAATATTGATTAACGAATCACTGGTACAGCAACCTCGTCTTATCCAAACTGGCAACGGTGGGAAAAGAACTGAAAGGACAATTAAAAACAAATCTGAAAGGCACAAGCACATATTTCTGGTGGGTTGGCAATGTATTAAAATATAAGAAAGAACGACGTAGTAGTCAAAATGGATGAGATGCTGTTGTTAGGTTATCCCGTTGTAAGTCATGTATTTTTTTTTTTCTGTTGTTTTGTAAACTTACAAAATAATAATCAGAGTAAGCAATTTTGTGATCCTCGGTAGCATTTTGAATTAATTGCACGTCCATGTTCGTTGAGTTACTCCACCTATTTTCCAAGAGGGTTTTTTTTTTCTATCTCTTTTTATTCACACATGGGATATTATCTCCTCCACATTTTACTGTTACCACCACCCACCAGTCACATCAGACATGTCTGTACCTATCCTCACTATTCCTGAATCAGCATTTGATCCTACATTGTACGGTGGAAACCCAGGTAGATCAAAATCACAACTTTTAATGTACTTGTTGAAATTGACAAACCGGTCGTCATTCGCCTTGGTCTTGATCTACTTGATTGGATATTTTGCTATCAGACCTTTAATGGAAACCAACATTTCTAGAAGACTAGAGTATTTGGATTCGGTTCGTGGGAACTTACGAGACTTCTACTTAAAGGTGATTACAAAAGTACAACATATTCCTATAGTGGCTATCAAAAGAAATGGTAAACTCTATGCAGACGCCATAATTCAAACAAATGAATCCAAGGAGGAAAACGATAAATTATCTCAGGATAAAATTTGCAAGAGCTTACATAAATTGTCGATATTGCTTAACGAAGGTGTTCATAGCTACTCTACTACCCAGTTGTCACATTATAACAGTATAAACTATGCAATCAAGGATTTGCAAAATAAGTCGGATTTGGTTTACTTCAATCAGGCGGAAATATTTGTGTTAGATAACAATAAGACACCAGTTACATCGGGCGCTACAATTAGAAAGAGAGACATAGCTGTTGAAACAAAGAATGAAATAAGAAGCATCAAAGGGTTATATATGAGTGGACAGGCATAAATTTCTAGATGAATCATGTAATAATAATTTTAGTTATATGACAGGAGGAGAACAAGTTGTAGTGACATATTTCTTACTTGATAAATCACATCTCTGAAGGACTGGGTTCTCTTGTTCATTGTAAAGTTAAATACATTTTGAAAATTGGGTTTCCTGCATATATGATATCGAAACATTTTTGCGATTTCCAATATTTTCTGTAAACTATATACAGAAAAATTGCTTCAACAGTGTTTTATATATATATGTGTGTGTGTTAATTTGTTTACATACAACTCTCTGAAATCACCACCTTAGATATTATCAATTATCAACAGTGACATGGCAGCTCCACCTAAGATAAGCATCGACAGTGAAGAAGATGAGGATGAATTCTTGGACCAACAAGATGGATATTCCGAAGTTGAATCTTCAGTTCCACCTGTGACAGAGAATGACGAGTTTGACGAAGAGGATGAGGAAGAGGAAGATGAAGAAGGTGATGAAGTAGGAGAAGAAGAAGAAGATGATGATGAAATCCCAAGTGTTAGTGAAGAAGAACCAGAAGAGAATGAAGACGACAATTATAATTTTGACGATGCTAGTGATATGGATGAAGATTTGGAATTAAAAGACGACGATGTAGTAAGTGGAAAATCGAAAACTTCAAGTGCTCCTCCCAGAAAGCCTATAAAAATCACAATTAAACCACCAAAAAAGCCAACTACACCCACTGTAAGTGCAAGTAGAACAAGCACTACCAGTACCCTGCGCTCAACACAAAGAAGTACGCGAAAGCAACAGGTGAGTTACTATGCAGAAGACGATGATGAAGAAGATGACGATGACGACGAAGAAGATGATGAAGTAGATGTTGAAGAAGATTTTTCAGTCCCTTCATCTAAGCAAAAACCACAACCTAAGAAAGCAAAGAAACAAGCAAGTTCAAGAAAAAATGTTGAGCGTAGAAATGCACCACAACCAACATATTTAGACCCAGACTTGGTTCTAACTGATGAAGAGAATGAATATGATCCATCTGCAAATACCGACATTTCCAAAATGACAGAAAGACAACGTTCAAGATACGCACATGAAGACGATGGCAGTGGACAATTTATAGAGTTGGATGACACGGGGAAAAAGGCGAAATTGAAAGCCAATTCGAATCATGAATCTGAAGAGGAAGTGGCTTTACGAAAGGCAGAAAATGCTAGAAAAAGACAAGATTATAAGAACAAAATGTTAGAGGAGGAGAAACGTGATACCTTGAACAAACTATTGAAAAGAAGAGCTACAAAATCGCGAGAAATTATTGACGATGATGAAAAGGAAGGTTCTGAGTCACTCAGTAATGTGCTCCATAAAAAGAGACGACCAACATTGAAGCACGATGCGTTTATAAGATATGTCAATAACACGACCAATTTGAACGGAAATTCTGTGTTGGCATTTAAGTAAGGATTTCAATACATATATAGAATACATATTAGCGACGTGAATGTTTTTGTGTATCACACACGCACACAACCTCAGTAGACCAGTTTCTTTTTCATTCATGATGTTGTTTATATAGTATTGCAAGGTATTAAGACGGCGATTATCCTAAGAGTAAAATTATCACACAGATTTGACATCACGCAATTGTGAAACACTGTTGTGCCATCTGTCAAGAACTGAAGTATTACAAAACAGGTTTCAAAAGTGAAGAAAAATAAAAATAAATAAATAAACAGAAAAAAAAAAAAAAATAGGGAAAAGAAACCACATTCCTCTCTTTCAGGTAATTTTTTCATTGTTTGGACAAAAGAAAAAAAAAAAAATATTTATCAACAAGGAATTTAGGACTACGAATCGACCAAAACACACAAGCACACAAACATACACACACCTATGTCTGTTAGCCTCTTGGATATGAACACAAACCATAACAACCAAGGGATACCTAACCAACAGATTATGATGAATGGAAATAATACTTCAGGTAATCAACAACAGCAACAACAACAACAACCTCCACCACCTCCTCCTGGTCAACAACCAATGTTTAACCAGACCCCTCAAATGCAATATCTGCATGGTCCTCAATCTGGTCAGCAGATGAGTCAACCCCAAATGCAGCAGCAACAGCAACAACGCTTCAATATGAATATGCCCCAACAGATGTCCCAACAACATATGATGACAGCTCAACAACAGTTACAACAACAACAGCATCAACAACAACAAGCAGCTTTAGCGGCCGCTGCTGCGGCTGCTGCATCTGGTATGCCTGGACCTCAAAAGAATGCTGCGTTCAATGGAACCCCAACAAATGGTCAGCCATTAGGGGGAACTAATGGCACAACCAGTAACAACAACAATAATAACACTAATAATAATAATAATAGTAATAATAATGATAACACTACAGGTAAAACAGTGTCGTACAATCCTAATGGGTTAATGTCAAGTCTACCTTCAGCAAATTTACAGGCACACTCAGCATCTACTTCTCGTGTACAAACTCCACATATGAGCAACCAACCACAACCTTTTGTACCTCAACAACTGCAACCTCAACAAATGCAGCATCAACAGGGTCCAAATCAGCAACAGCCACACTCGGGTCCGCCACCTCCTCCTAACCAACAACAGATGTTAAAGAAAGGTACTAGCGGCAATACATCGGCGAATGTCACACCAAAAAACGGAGGGGTGGGAGCCGCTGCTGGTCCTGGTGCCCTGCAGCAACACCCTCCATTTCCCCAAGCGTCAGCACAACAATTTGGCATGCCTCCCAATAGTGCAACTGCAAACTTACAACTGCAATCACCGTTTGGACCACAACCACAACCACAACCGCAGCTGCAGCTGCAACAGGGTCCACACCCAACTGTGAGTGGTAGATCCCCTATTCTGAGGCAAACCTTACCAGCAAATGGTGCACAAGAAATAAATAGCTCAATATCGGAACAGTTTCAACAAGAGATCAACACCAGAATCATCAAGCGTAACTTGGGAAATGCGGCTATCATCAGAATCTTAGATTTGATTGATTTTATATCGAACCAACTGCACGAAAACCTTTCAAATATTGAATTTTGGACAAGAATAACCCCTGCGAATTTCCTTCCGTCGGCGATCTTGAAGTTTAATTTCTTGGGGAGTGGCCACAGTGGTACTTCATTGCATGACATAACTGGATTGAATTTGAATTTCTTGCAATTAAATGCAGACAGCATCAATCCAAATGCGCCACACCAATTTGAATTAAACACCAGCACTGCCCCTAGATTCTTTGTTAGCTGTGTACAAGCAAGCAGCATTCTAAGGTGTAGTATTGCATTGTCAGGTTCAAAGTTCCAGGTGCTAAACAATGGTTCCATTATAATTGTGTCTAAAATCGAATTGCATTTCAACTATAAGGATGGTTCCAACTCCATTGCTCGTGGAACTGTTAAGATACTAATGAGTCGTGATTTGAGAATAGAATGGATCGACTTGAACTGTGCAGATTACCAAGGAAATATATCAATGTCAGCATTAGAAGCTAAATTGAAATCAGTCTTGGACGCAAAGAAAGATATCAAGAAACAAAAGGAATCACTTGATGAAATGATAAGTACGTCACATGCCGTTCGTTTGGGAGCTACATCGGGAATTGATGCTCAATCGATGAGAATATTGCAATTAGGAGACATTATGACAAGTATGAAATCATTGATGGAGTTTAGCATGGCGAATAACATATCATCTCCATTAAGATCGTTAGAGTTGTTAATTACATCTCAAGGGGCTCAACAGGTGCAAGCATTACAGGCACAAATGGCTGCCCAAGCCCATTTCCAGGCGGCCAACGCACTAGGTTCGAATTCGTTTATTGGGGCTCAACAGGTGCAAGCCAAAAAGAATCCTAATGCTGCCAATGCTGCCAATAACAACAAGAACAATAACGTTTCATCCCCTTCACCAAGAACTATAAATGCAGATGAACCGAAGAAAAAGAGAAAACCAAGTATGAGTTCATTAGGAGATCCAAAGAGGAGAAAGTAGGTTCATTGATTGTTTGTTGTATACTAATGATTGTACAAAGTTAGTTGAATTTCATTTGATTCTTTGCTTGTTTGTTTGTTGTAGTGGTGGTGGTTTACTTACTTCTAGATTTTATATTATTATTCTACAGTTATATAAATAACATAGACGTAGAAATGTATTAGTTTTATTGAATTCAATGTATAAATTTTTCAGAAACAACAAAAAAAAAAACGCGTATAAATTGAAAAGTTACAAAAAAAAAAAATACTAATTTGCATTCTAGGCGTTTCGATTTATAGTTTGGCTACATTCTTTTATTTATTGACAATGGAGGAGAATGAATATGTCCAACCTACATTCAGATCACGAGTTGAATCATCTACATTATATGAAGCTATACGACCAACCACATTTGATGAATATGTTGGACAAAACCACCTACTAAATAAACAAAACGGCAGTATCTATACCTTCATTAAGTTGGGATATTTGCCATCGATGATTCTCTTGGGACCACCAGGAGTTGGTAAAACCACTTTGGCTTCAGTCATATCATATGAGTGCAAACTACCATTCATTGAACTATCTGCTACTACGTTGACAACATCGGAATTAAAGCAAATAGCAACTCTGCATGAAAAGCAAATAGTTGTATTCATAGATGAGATTCATCGACTAACAAAAGTCCAACAAGATTGGTTATTACCGTACGTTGAAAATGGAGAAATGGTTTTGATTGGTGCCACCACCAGCCATCCAAGTAAACGCATACGGCATGCCATTTTATCTCGTTGCCATGTGTTCCACCTACTGAAATTATCGCCCATGGAATTGAAAATTATATTGCAGAAAGCTATCCATTATCAAAACTTGAAACGTAAACATGTGTTGAGTTTGAATGATGTAGTTTATAATCAGAGTTGTGAAGACCTAATTCTCGAACAAGCCAATGGAGATTCCCGAATAGCAATTAACTTGGTGGAATTGATAAGCAGCTATTTTGCAAATGTGGAAAGTGATCGTGTGCTATTAGACAGAACTAACTTGGTCAAAATACTATCCAACTTGACATATACTTCCACTGGTGATATGATAAAGAATCAGGATATTTTTATAAACTTCATGGATGTGTTGCTTCATGGATGCAATCCGTTCCATCACAGTAGCTTGTTCTACGACAATCCATTGGAGTTTGTTTATGACAGGATCAAAACTGTGCAATCAAAAGATCAGTACATTCACCAAATGCAAGTATCGGATGACAGTGATGTCAGCGACGGAGACATGTATTCTGACTATGAGTCTGGTGGCGAAGTGGAAATTGACGAACTAAATGATGTTAATGATTACCGACTTGTCTCAGCTTTATATTACCTCAATTTATTGTTGCAGAAAGGTGAATCACCAACTGTTATATTCCGTCGTTTGATTTTGTTTGCACTAAAGTATACAGAATGCAACACTCTGACGTTGCGGAAATTGCTTGGTTTCAAAAAAGGGATTGATAATCGAAATGATGGGAGTGCAGTCAATATTTTGAGTAATTGTATTGAGTGGTTGATGTATACACAAAGAAGTAAACAAAGTGTCCAAATATCGTTCTTATTTAAAGAATTGACTAACTACTTCAGAAATAAATCATTGGACGACCAACTGAATAACACCATAATTAATATCGACGACGTGGAAATCTCATTTGAAGATGATGATGTTAGTAACGCTGAGACTTACCCACAATTCGACCAGTCACAAGAACCACAGATCAAAGGATTTGAGATCACATATGACGTTGATATTGAGGAATTCGGAATACTTGGACATGAAGGAAAATAAATTACGTATCCAATACTACTTAATTTTTTTGTTTGGATTCGGGTTGCAAAAAAAAAAAAAAAAAAAAAATATAAACAACCTATATAGATTGGAAGCAAACGTTTTATTTTGTTTTGGCTTTTAGTTTATTCCTATATAGTGATAAGAAATGGCAGGAAGTCAACCAATAATACCAAAGATAGGTAGTCCTTTGGGAGTATTGAGAACATCGCAAGCCGTGGCTTCTGATGTATCCATTAACATTCTTATCTACGTTTTAATTTACACCATCATCTACATGTTTCGGCTACGTAATCTTTTAATTCAATTGAATCAGTACATACTTACCACAACGTTGGTAGTATTAGAGTGTTTATGGTTAATTCCCTTAGCCATTGTTAGGTTGATATACATTGTATATAATTCCCGGAATGAGTCCAAAATAAATGATTTCAGATACAATACCCATGGAATTTTGAGAACATTTGTGGTGCACAATCAATTTTGGAATTTCAAGAATAATTTGGTGATGAATTCAGTTTTCCAGCGTGGAGCAAACGTGTTCTTGGAAGTTCAGGATAATATTGTCATTCCTGATGTGACAGGTGATAACAATGATATCGTGATACGTCCTATTGAGGATGATTTTTCATTTATGACCAACGACTCCGACCCAAACAATGTCAAACCTTCCAATAGCTTCAAGAAATGGTCAAGACATAATAGGTTTGGATCTTCAGGTTCAATTAATATTTTCAAGTCTAGTATCAAAAATCAATCCCTGGAACTGCTTGAAAATCGCAACATCGCATCTGCTTGAATTCAATGGTTTCTATGGTTCTCTCTACTTTTTTTCAATACAACAAATATCAAATGGATTAGCTAAACTTGTATATTACAAATGCAAAAAAGAATAAAAAAAAAATATATAAGAATTAACCTCATATTTAATGTTGACGGACACATTCACTTTCCAAATGATATGAAACTTTGTTTTGATTTATTTATAACCAGCAGTTTCATTCTTCTATCATAACCTAGTTTTTTTTTTCACTCACTCACTTACTTACTTGCTTTCTTACTGACTTACTTACTCGTCATCATCGTCATCTCCACCCAAGGCAGCAAATCTGTTGAATTGGGTAGAATCAGATCTCTTTGATGTTTCTCTTTGAGTATCAGTATTTTGTGCACTTGCAGTAGAAGGACTACGGTTAGATGAACCTCTTGCGTTGACAAATGATGGGGATTTCTTCACAAAGTTAGAAGATTGGTTGTTGTTGTTGTTATTGTTATTATTCCAAGAAGATCCACCTCTCGAAGAGCCAGATCTACTGTCATTACCATATTGTTGTTGTTTTCTCTTCTTATCGTTCTTGGCTTTTTCATCTTCCATCTTCTTAATTTCGGCATCACGGTGAATTTCTTCGATTGTTTTTGGACCAGCGTCAGCCTTGTTACTAACCCAGTTGGCTTTTCTCAAATCTTGCAAGTCCATCAACATGAATTTTATTCTAGAAGATAATTTGACTTCCTTAAGAATACGGTCAATGTAATCAAAGACAAGTTTCATCATTGGTCTGGTTGATTCTTCAGCATCTAATTTTGGACCAACGGTTTGGTTCAATTGGGCCAAGTTCTCCAAACTATCTTCTGATGGATCAACAGTGTTTCTGATTTGATCCTTCAAACACACGTATATGACTTGGTTGTTCAACATACCCAAGTTGAACAAATGACCAATGAACTTGACTAAACCAAGACCTCTTCTCTTGGCAGCAGCCATGGCGTAATATTCATCAGACATCATTTCTGGTTCTATTGGAGAACCATCCTCATTGGTTGGAAGTTTGTCGGACCAACCTTTTTCATATTCTTTTTGACATGTAGTTAACAATATTCTTCTGGCCAATTGACCACCCGATGGATGAGTTCCATCCTTAAGGGTAGAAGTCTCATCGGTAATATCGTTAGAAAGTGTGGTACACATCTTTGCACATAATTTAGCATACATTTCAGACCAGTATGGCTCGTCACATGCCTTGGCAAAAATCAATGATATTATTTGTTTTATAGTTTCAGCGTCTTTTTCCCATTTAGCTTGGTCACCAACGGCAACAATTTCGTCACTGATTTCTGTAAACATTTCCAAGGTTAATTTGTTCAACAAGGAATTAGTCTTTCTTTCAATATCATCTCTCTCCAAAATGACAGTACCATCTTCAGCAACTTTAACTTCTTTCTTTTGCATTCTCGATTTTGGAACCCATCTGTTGGCAGATTTTTCCAATGGTTTAACTTCTTCAACTGGTTTAGCTTCTTTGGCCAATTCTTCTTCTGTCTTGTCACGCATATCAGATCTGTCACCTCTTCCGCCACGTTTAGATTGGCCACCTTTTCTAGTTGATTTGTCTCTAGAAGAGCCTCCTCTTCCTCCACGCTTAGAGCCACTTCTCGAGTTTTGTCTGCCTCCGTCGTATTGAGAACCTGGTTTACCTCCTGGTCCATTAAATCTAGCAGGTAATCCTCCTGGGAATTTGCCAGGCAATCCTCCACGTGAAGATCCATCTCTTGCAGATCCAGCACGTTTCATGGTGTTTGCATGTATGTCCAAGGATTCCAAACGTGTTTTGAATTCTGGATCAATGTTGTAAGTGACAACATCTCTGAATTGAATCAAAAATTGCGGGTCGTATCTGTATTTCTTTCCTGGTATTTGTTTGGAACCATCAACACCTTGGATTCCTTCAGGATATTTAGTGGTAAGTATATCATCAATAGGGGTAACTGTGTTCAATCTTTCTAAGAATTGAGAAATGCCAAATTCAGGTGCTGTGCTAGTTTCTGCAACAATGGTAGATTCATCATCATCCTTGGTTTCTTCAGAAGGAGTAGTCTCTTCATCTTCTTCATTATCTTTTTCTTCTTCTTCTGCACCATCTTCTTCTTCTGCTTGTTCTTCTTCTTCTTCTCCTTTAGCAGCACTTTCTATCTCAGTTTGTGGTTCTTGCTCTTTCTTTTCGACTTCAGCTACTTCGCTAGTAGTTGGTTCCGCAACTTCTTTTCCTTTTGGTGATTCCTCAGTTGCAGCAGGTGCTTCTTCTTTTGGCTGTTCAATCTCCTTTGGAGTGTCTGTCTTGACCTCTTCAGGTTTAGATTCCACAGCAGTTTCGGCGCTTGCACTAGTTGACAGAGCAGGTTCAGATTTGACTTCCTCTGTAGGTTTGGCAACAGTGGCTTGTGGGGTAGCCTTGGCTTCAGCTTCTGCCTTATCACTGGTAGTCTTGTCTGTCTTACCCTTTGATGCAGCAGCAGCCGCAGCAGCAGCTCTTTCTCTAATTCTTCTTTTGAATTCTTCAGCAGCAGAAAGAGCAGCTGTCTTGGTCTCTGATTCTGGAGTAGAAGTAGCGGTGGAGCTAGCAGTTGATTTAGCTTGTTGGCTGCTGCCACTTGTGGCGGCCGCGGTGTTGGTGGTGGTAGTGGATGAGGAGGAGGATGCCGTGGTGTTAGTGTTAGTGTTAGTGGCATTGGAAGCAGTGGTGGTAGCAACAGTTGGATGAGGAGAACCGACCGGAGTTGAAGAAGCAGTTTTTCTTTTCTTCTCTTCTAAATCCACTGGTTTACCATCTTTTGTAGTCAATTTGATCTTTGGAGTTGGTGGTGTAGAGACCGGTTTTGGTTGTGAGGCGGCACCTGGTGGTGGTACTGGCGCGTATTGCTGAACTGGTGCTGCTGGCATACCGTATTGTATTGGGAGACCTTGAACATACATTGGTTGAAATTGATAATATCCAAACATAGGTGGAGCCCCAGCATTGTATGCACCATAATTCATATATGGCAGTTGTTGCGCCTGTTGTTGGTTGTGATGACTATGGTGATGGTGGTTCATTTTCTGGTTATTATATTGCTTCTTATTGTTATTGTATCTTGGGTTGTTGTTTGGATTGGCATTACTATTATTGTTGTTGTTGTTATTGTTGTTATAATTGTTTTGTCTTCCTCCGGTTCCCGTGTAGTTTTTATGATATTGGTTTTTGTTGTTGTAGTAGTTGTTGTTGTTGTTACCAGGATTGCTGTTGTTATAATTGTTATGGTTGGCGTTGTTACCATATCCTTGATAATTTGCATTGTATTGTTGACCACTGGATGCTTGCTGGACATTCTGCTTCTCTGTCGACGTATTGTCAGCAACAATTGGGGTGTTGATATCTGAACTGGTGGTTGATCCATCTGAGGATGACGGAACAACATTAGTTGCAGGTTTGGCATCACCTGTAGTAGGTGGCTTGGTTGTAGTTTTATCAGACATTCTAAATGATTAAGTGTCTGGATAAAAACTATAGCTTGGTTTTATGAGTTACCTTACTTTTCTCCAAAGTAAAAAAAAAAGGAGGAGGAAAAGGAAAGGAAAAAGAGTTTTTTTGATTTTATATGAAATTTTTTTTTTTTTTCAATCAGGAAAATTTTTCTGATTTTCTTACCTTTTTTTTCTTTTATTTTTGTTTGAGCTAACACTACGGTGTGCATAATGTCGTGTACGATGTGTCTGACACTAACAAAAGAAAAAAAAAATTCGTTTAAAAAGAAAAGTCGTACGAATGATTATTTATTTGGCGATCCTCTCTCTACAGGACCAATAGTACATAAAATCCGTGTCACTGACTAGAAATGTCTTCAAGACGGTCGGTTTTCCACGATACTGACCATCATCTTGGTGGTGAGTCTCTGTTGAAGCTTGGAAATGAAATGATCTTCTATAGTAAGCCCTGCGATATTCCCGGAGGAACACTCCACCTTGAATGTATCCACCTCTATTAATGTTCGTAAAAGTGATCCTTTGATACTCCTATATAGTCTTGTTCCGGAGACTACTGTAGCCAATGTATCCCATGAGTGCTATGACAATTGTTAAAAACAGATAAATAACGAAGGATTCCTTCCAACTCTCCACTTGGAAACAACTAATAATGATCGATCCTGGCTTCTCATTGGTGGTGTCGCTGTTGTCACACAAGTTTGCGTCTTGACTTAGACAATACTCTTCTGTACATAGTTTGCATTTATCTATGGGGTTGATAATGGTCTTCGTGTTACACTCACATTTACAGTATAATTGGTAGGAGGAAACGAGTGGGAGGAATATGGCGCACAATGAAAGCACCGTAATAATTGTTGAACTACTGATTATTCTCATTTCTTGTTGGATCTGGGGGGAACTCCTAATGTATGTTGGATTTCTGATGATGAATCGAATATTCCCAAGCACACTAACTAACAACTATCGGAATCAATTACAACAAAAAAAATACAAAAGCAGAAAAAAAAAAATAAAAAATTCTCGATCTCGCACTACCTCCAACACTACCATTACCGCGAGAACAGAAAAACTACATATTTGTGAGGGAAGTGGCAAAACTATGGGAAAAACAGAAACAACGAAAAAAAAAAAAAATTCGATAGAGGTTGAACATTCTTTCAATCAAGTAAAACAACATCGACAACCATTTACATGAGTGCTTCAATTGAAAAACCTTGTGTCCATGAAGGGGGCATAAGACCATATTTCGAACAACAAATACAAGACACAGAGATCAGAATCCAACAAACCACTCAAAACTTGCGTCGTTTGGAGGCTCAACGTAACAAACTAAACAATAAAGTCAGACAGTTAAAAGATGAATTACGATTATTGCAAGAACCTGGATCATATGTAGGGGAAGTGGTCAAGGTTATGGGATTGAAGAAAGTATTGGTTAAGATCCACCCTGAAGGGAAATTCATTGTGAACGTCACCAAAGATATTGACGTCAAGAAATTAACTCCATCAATAAGGGTTTGTTTGAAAGCAGACTCTCACGATTTATACAAGATTTTACCAAACAAGGTAGATCCTTTGGTTTCATTGATGATGGTGGAAAAGGTGCCAGACTCCACCTACGATATGGTTGGTGGGTTAGACAAACAAATCAAAGAAATTAAAGAAGTTATTGAATTGCCAGTTAAGCATCCTGAATTATTCGAAAGTTTGGGCATAGCTCAACCAAAGGGTGTTATATTATACGGTCCTCCCGGTACCGGTAAAACATTATTAGCAAGAGCAGTAGCCCATCATACCGAATGTAAATTCATTCGTGTGTCTGGGTCGGAATTGGTGCAGAAATATATTGGTGAAGGTTCTCGTATGGTCAGAGAATTGTTCGTCATGGCTAGGGAACATGCGCCATCCATTATTTTCATGGATGAAATCGATTCTATTGGTTCTTCTCGTGTGGAAGGTTCCTCTGGAGGTGATTCCGAAGTCCAAAGAACTATGTTGGAACTATTGAACCAATTGGATGGTTTTGAGAGTTCCAAGGATATTAAGATCATTATGGCTACTAATCGTTTGGATATATTGGACCCAGCCTTATTGAGACCTGGTAGAATTGATAGAAAAATTGAATTCCCAGCTCCAACAGTGGCTGCAAGAACAGACATTTTGAAAATCCATTCCAGGTCAATGAATTTGACAAGAGGTATCAATTTACGTAAGATTGCTGAAAAGATGAACGGTTGTAGTGGTGCCGATGTCAAAGGGGTTTGTACTGAAGCTGGTATGTATGCATTGAGAGAAAGAAGAATCCACGTGACACAAGAAGATTTTGAGTTGGCAGTTGCTAAAGTCATGTCCAAGAACGATGAAGGTACAGTTTCGTTACAAAAATTGTTCAAGTAGGGTTACATTCTACCTCTATTATATAGCCAAATACATAATAAAAACCAAGTGCCTAAAAGAAGAAATTGCTACAGGATAGTGCGAGCAATCGAATATTTTAAATTCGTGAAAAAAAAAAAAAAAAAAAAAATATGCTACATACTATTTCGAACGTGTCGTTTTCTTAGTTTTTGTTTTATATTTACACTTTTTTTTCTTCCTGTCTTTCTTTCTTTCTTCCACACAGTTCTATTAGACGATATACACCACCACCAACACATACACCTTCCGATAATCCACATGAAGATCTCGGTCCTGAAACTATTGGTAAATACTATCATAATAGCATCAGTCACATCATTGTCTCCCAATGATCTTAAGGAAAAAGCGCTGGATGTAGACCATCTATTTGCACAACATGGTCCCACCATAAATGTTTTGCAAGCATATGAAGACGTCATAAGAACAGTGAAATCGGCGTCCCCGGAGAGTAGTTTGTTATCACAACTATACTTCAAAAAGGCTATTATAGAGATTAACTTGAACAAGAATGTACAGGCGATTTCCGATTTACAAGTAGTGTTGGATTTGGATCTGGCTATGAAGCCGGCAAAGGAAAAGTTGATTCAACTTTTAGTGGAACGAGGAGACTTTGAAACATTAGCTCCATATATCAATAAAAAAGAAGATGAAAATATCTATGGCATCATTGAAACATTTAATCAAAATATCGGAGTTGCAAAAACCTTCTTAGATCAAAAAGATTACCAACAATGTATTGAAACTTTGAATACAATTATGGGCCAGAGTCCTACCAACTATGAAATTAACGACTTATATTATAAGGCAGCTCTTGGAATCTATCAACTGGACCCTTCCTCCGAATTGAGCTACTTTGGCGACTCACTTCCGACCAATAAAGTTATTATTCAGGTATTGAAGAATTTGGTCGATATTAGTCCCATGGCAAACCTAGACTACTATGGGGTCTTGTCTCAGTTTTTGTTATACACAGAAGTGCAATTTGATAGTGCCATGAAAGTAATCAAGAATTGTTTAAAGATTGATAATGAGTTTAAGAATTGTGGCAAATTATCCAAATACTACTCAAAGTTTCAGAATTTCTTGAAAATGTTGGAAGAATACTCCATTATCCAGGGACACTACTACCTAAACACTAATGATAATGGACAATTACAGGACGAAGGATTGGTTGATCCTAAAATTGATTATCTGTTTGTATTGAAATTCTTGTTTTCGGATGATTTACAAGTGTCCAAAATCGACAAACGCCAGTTGCCATCAAATATTAAAACTAACTACCAGTATCTTGAATATCAAGTGAAACAATTTCTCCATACAATTGGGTTGCCTGAATCCACAAAGACGCTCCTAATGGACGATTTGAACAAGTTGGTTTGTGAATCATACACATTGACCAATGATGTGAAATCAGCAAAGGCTTATTGCAGTCTAGTTGATGATGCCAATAATCTATTTTTACCCAAATACATCCCACAAATCGACAAAGCATTAAAAAAGAACAAATTTGCAGACGCGGAAGAATTATTGAATAAATTCAACGCCCATGTTAAACAAACGAAGCTATTCCAAGAAAGATGGAATAAAATTGAAGATTATCACCGCGAGCAAAACCACCAGAGACAGCAAGAACATTTCCGTCAACAGCAACAACAAAGACAACAACAACAGCAACAACAACAACATAGACAACAACAATTTAGACCTCGTACTCCTAGGAAACCAACAAACGATTATTATAAGGTGTTAGATATCCCACGAGATGCCGATGACAAAACCATCAAAAAGGGATATAGAACACAAACCTTGAAATATCATCCAGATAAATACAAAGGTAACGATTTGACTCCTGAACAAATAGAAAAAAAGATGCAAGAAATCAACCAGGCGTATGAAGTTTTAAGTGATACTGAATTAAGAGAAAGATACGACCGAGGAGATGATCCAAATGATCCAATGAATTCCGGCCAAAGTCAACCACAATGGCAGTCTAATAATGGCGGTCATCAAAACTTTAATTTTAATTTCAATGGTGGTCATGACTTCTTCCAACAATTCTTTGGTGGTGGACATCCTCGTTCTGGAGGTCAAGGGTTCAAGTTCTCCCAGGGTGCTCCATTCGGAAACTCCCATCACAAAGTAAGGTTTCAAAAGAATAAAAAGAAAAAGAAAAACTAGTAGAACTTTTGTTTATTCTTTTTTTTATTTGTGTATATACTTATAAATAACAAGCTTATATTATTTATATCCACTCTCTTCTTGTTCTTTTACTTTGCTCAATGTTATTGTCATCGATATCATTTCTAGAACTGTCTAAATGATCAAGTTTGGACCGCGGTAAATAAAGTTGTTGACGTTGTTTCCGTCATTGCTTGTTGCTGCTGTTGCTGCAGTAGTAACTTTGGTTTCTCTCTTTGGGAAGCCATCAAATGACCTCGCGTAAACCGCAACAGAATGAGCAATCAACTTGGTGTTAACGACCCAAGCACCATAATCTGGGTTGTCCAAATTGTCACATAATTGATGGTAACATGGATCAAACCATTCACCAATCTTACCGCCAAATTTTTCTTTACCTTTGGCATCTTTAACTCCTTCAGCTCCAGTGGCAATACCACCGGCAGGAATACCAGCATCAATGAAACCGACATAATCGGATCTTCCATCAAATGGAACCAAGGTGTAGTTCAAGCCATGGTCTTTATACCAGTTGATGTACAAATCTTTCAAATCTCCTGAACCAACTGGGTTCTTTTCATTGCTGGCATCGTATATTTGATATTCGTAATTGGGGGAAGCCATCATATCGTAATCCATGAAAAGTCTGACCTTTGCATTTTCTTCTGGGGACAAATGTTCAGCATAATAAGTAGAGCCTAGTAATCCTTCCTCTTCTGCAGCCCACCATGCAAATCTGACTGCGTTGTTGACTTTGAAATTACTTAAGTACTTGGCAACTTCCAATAATGAAATAGTGCCTGACCCATCATCGTTAATACCTGGACCTTCAGGAACGGAATCCGAATGGGCACCCAAGGAGACAACATTATCGTGATCACCAAAAACGGTCTCAGCGATAACGTTCAAAGTCTTGACATATTTGACATAGGAATCAACATACAAAGTGGTTTCAAACTTGTGTTTTGGGTCAGAAGATAATTTGTCAATGTATTCCTTGACATCTTTAGTGGCAACGGCAACGGTAGCGACTTCTTTACCAGTTGGATTACCCAAAGTACCATGCAATGGTTCCTCATCATAGATAATAGCACCTAAAGCACCGGCTTCACCTGCATTTCTAGATTTGTCACCGAAAGCACATTCACCACGTTTAACCAAAACAATATTCCCTTTAGCAAAAGCAGGGTAATCACTAGCCTTACATCCAAACCCATCAACCAATACCAAGTCTCCGTGGACTGGTTTGCCATCTGGGGTTGGTGGGGTTAAACTCAAAGCCGATAATGATTTTGGTTGAACGCCATCAATCAACAACGAGAAAGACTTGACTTTGCCATCAAGTGCTTTGAAACTTTGGGTTTTAACAGTATAGTAACCTTTCAATTTCTTCAACTCGGTTATTATGTAGCCGATAGTGGCCCAATGACCTGGGGAACCAATAACTCTGGTTGGGTGGTCGTACTTGGCAACGGATTTCTGGGCAATTGCGAACAATGCCTCGGCACGAGTACGTAATCCTCCTTCATTTACCAAAGCTTGTAACCCTTCGGTTTCAATCAATGGCAAATTCAAGTATTCTGTTTCATCCATAACGTCATCAATGACCATGTAGTCTTCTTGGTAGTTATCCAAATGGGACACACTATCAATGATGGTTTCTTGAACCAAGTCACCAGGATAGTTGAACCAGTTTGACCAGAAACTTAAAGTCGTTGGTAAGGCATTGATCGACGTGAGTAATGATAAGGAGGTAGCAAGAGTTAAGAACTTCATTATCCCTTTGCTAAGATCTTCTTTAAAAAAAAAATTAAGGTAAAAGAAAAGGAAAAAGGATAAATGGAAGTATAGTTTAATGGGGAACAAAAAAAAAAATAATAGAAATAAAATAAGATGAGAGTTGGCTGGTATTTATGGTATCTTATCTTTTTTTCAACTGATGCCACTGTTGTGCGTTGCGCACGACTAACAAGGGAGAGAAAAATAATAAAATAGGTCGTCCAACCGAATGTAAACTGTGGAGGAACAAATATTCTCGAACTGAGTCATCGCGTGAGCGACAAGTCAGGGAAGCGCGGCCATTATGCAGCAGATAGTACTACAGGGATAGTTGTATAGATATAACATATCAAACATTAAATAGCTACAACAAAAAAAAAAAAGAATAAAAAAAATATATATATAATGTTCCAGGATGAGAGGGACGATGAAGGAAACTGGCTAGAGAATTTACTTTAGACAGGGAATTTCCCTTCATTTTGGTTCCAAAAAGTTGCAAATTTTCAAAGAAAAAGTAAATAAATAATAGTCTCGTGATACAAGTTGCTTAGAAACATTACAAAGTCTCTAAACATAATAATCACAAACCAAACAAACGGCAACCGGGAATTAGAAGAACAGAGGTAAGTCTACATTTGTTGTTGTTCTTGTCAACTAATAATAACAATAACAATAATAAAAATATCGTCTCATTATCACCTCTATACTAACTTACAAAGATACAGAAGAAGAAGAGGAATAAGAAGAATCCATTTAATGAGCACCAGAAATGAAGAACCATTTGTCAATGGATTTGTCAATTGGAGCAGCTGGAGCTGGAGAAGCAGATGGAATTTCTTGGGTAGCAG